>ML781018.1:76796-121560 GCA_009831015.1 Picea engelmannii | reverse complement strand
TAAAATTATATTATCTACAAAAGGAATCAAAACCATTAAAGGCATACTCCCCTCCATTCTTCAATCTCAATACCTTAATCTTCCAACCAATTTGGTTCTCAATAAAAGCTTTGAAATCTCAAAACATGTTAAAGACCTCATCCTTGGTCTTCATAAAATATTTCTAGGATTTTTTAGAAGAAACATCAATGAAAGTAACGCAATTAAGATTACCTATCAATGAAGTTGATGGCATATGAATGAATCAAATCAAGAATCCCTCTTGATCTGTGCTCACTGGTTGGGAAAACAATCTTAGCATGCTTTTCAAGTGCACATCCCTTGCAGACTCCATTTCTCTCCACCTTGAAATTAGGAAATCCAAATACTATAAATTTCAAAAAGGAAAAAATCCATAATTCAAGTGACCAAATATTTTATGCCAAAGCTCACACAAATTATCATTGCTTGTCAACAAAGCTCTTTGTTTCATGGGATCTACTAGCAATCTATAAAGGTCGCTCTCTCTAACTCCATTAGCCAAAACTCAACTAGGATCAAGGAGGCTATGACCTATGATAATCACTTCCTAATAATTAACCTCAACCATGCATTTCAAATATATTATACAAGAAATTGAAAGTATACTTTTAGTCATGCCATGATCATATAATACTTCATGTGGCTCTAGAACTTATCCTTCTAGCATGCAGAATGAGATAGAACCCAACCCAATCACTGGGTACTTTCCATCGTCACCAAGATCCACATGCATGTTGATAACTTATTCCTCTAACCTCAATAATGTTGATGTGTTTGTTGTCATATGTCTTGAAGCTCCATCATCAACATACCACCCAACACCTAGAACTATGTTGGTGGAAATGCATGACACCATGGAAAAGGTTGTACCAAGCCTAGCAATGAACATGATGGCACTTGGAGCTTCCACACTTCCTGCAAACTATTTATGTTGTTGTTGCTACTTACCCTTCCCCTTCTTGTTAAACACTAAAAATCATAATTCCATAGTTATTGCACTTGAAGCACTTGATATGGCTTAAATCCTTCTTTTGCAGGTTAGAAGAACCTGAGACTTCCTTCTTCTCCTGCCCTTCACAGGGATTCATTTTTTCCTTCTTTCCTCACCTTCCCAATGAGGGCTAGGTTTGGTACATCCAACGGGTTTTCTCATTGACAAAGGCATCCCACGGGCTTTGGAATGAATGTAGAATCTCACGAACATGTATTCACTATACATAATGATGCCAAGATGGACCAAAGCCATTCACATTGATCCATACTAACACAATCTTTTATACCTTGTCACCAACTGCAGCTAGTTGATTTCTCAACTCTATGATCATCATATAGCTAGCTATTTTATCAATCTTGCTAATGCGGGTACTAGTGAGTTTGATCTTCAAGAGCATTCTCCTAGACGTGTTCTCACTCTAGAACAAGGTGACCAAGGCAGTATGCATTGTCCTAGTCATCTTCTTCTCTACAATGTGAGGGATTAAGTGATCCTTCACCAAATTCATAACGATTTGTTTCACTTTGACTAATTTCCTATTGTGCTCAACCAAATCCTTAGGATCTGTGGGAAGTACAACCTCCTTCTCCACAAGGTACTGTAGTTCAACCTCTTCCAAGAAATTTTGCAATCTACACTTTCATGGAACAAAGTTGGAAGCACCCAAACACAACATTCAAATTACCAGAATATCCTAGGCATCGCACCCCTCAACCCTCCTCAAATCCAAATTTGCTTCACTTACTGAAGCTTGGGCATCCCACCCTTGAAACCCTCCAACAACTCCCTCTCAAAGGTTGCAACACTATCCATACATGGCCAACTAGAAAGTTTTAGTACACGTGCTCTGATACCATCTTAATTTTCAAAAGATGGTAAGCAGATTTTGAACTCAAAGAACAACCCCAAAATCCATGGGTAACCTTAAAGCTTGAAACCTATCAAAACAACATTCTTCGAATACTAGAATCAACAAACACATAGTACAAAAAATAATAACAAAAAAAAAGTAATCTCAAATCTGGGTCATTGTTTTTATTAATTATGTCAAATAGTGAACTACAATGCTATAGCTCAACATCCCAACCATATCAATGTCCAACCATAACATCTCAACTACTTCTCTTGGTCGACTTCTGGTGAATTTTTTGAGATGATTTGATTTCATAAGACAATCCCTCAACATCCCTACAACATCATCATTATTTTCCTCAAGCAACACAGGCTTAGGGGGATTTACAAAACTGCTCAAAATGTCATGGCTACCCTCCCAATATGATGTAAATGATATGTAAAGAAACATTCCAACCTTAGAATTTTTGTTTTTTGCTCCAAATCTAGGGCTTGAACCCTCTTTTTGATGGCTGGAATTTTCTGCAAAATAACTCATAATGAAATGCTTGTTGCCCCATACATTTTTCAGCATCAAAAGTACATTTTCCAGCTGAAAGTACATGCAAAAGATGACAGGAACTTGGAGAATCAGGTGGTTGGAAATTTTTGCAAGTAAAATCTTACTGTATCCATACAATTTCTAGCCCCTAAATCATGATTTCCAGCTGAAAAAATCACTAGCAAACTCATTCAAATTTGAAGATGAAGATGGCTGGAAAAATATTTACTTATCCCATGGTTGTTCCATCCAAGTTCCAGTTCTAAAAACATGCTTCTTAGCTGATTTTTCACACAGAGATGCATAAACAATTAGAGGAGTTTGTGGCTGAAAATTTTCTGAAGTATTATCATCACAAAACTACCCTAGAAGTTGAGAAAAAATTGCATTAAAACTCATATAACATCGTTGAATGTGCTACAACAAATCTTCCCTAGAAGTGAAAGTACATGGCTGAAACAAATCTACATGAATATGCTCTATATGACACCCAAAATCTGCATTATTAATAGAAGCATATGGCTGAAAATTGCCATGCAATTTTTTTGCATTTTCTCCCACTATGTTAGGCTAACCCAAAGGCTCAAAATTTGCAATTTCTTCATTAGACACATCACTACAAGTATCATAGATAGGGTTTCCATAATTTTCCAAACAATCCATATCCCTACTATGATAAAAAAAATCTGAAAAGTAGTGTCCATAACTTTATTCCCTAGGTTGCCCTTATCTTCATCAAATGGAGAGATATATACATTTGCTAACTTATCATCATTCAAGGGCTATCATAAAATATATCATCAAATTCAAAAATTTGATATAGATTATAGATAACCAAACCCCTATCTTATGTGGAGGAGAAATGGATGTTTCAATACTCTCACCAAGAAGATCTTCTTGAAGATCATCAATGGAAATATGAGGAGGTTTTTCATGTACTTGAGGACTTTCTTCATCATTGCTTTCTTCTGAGGAGGTTCTTCATGTACTTGAGGACTTTCTTCCCTAGGCATCTCAACCCTCAACCCTCCTCAAATCCCAATCTGCTTCACTTACTGAAGCTTGGGCATCCCACCCTTGAAACCCTCCAACAACTCCCTCTCACAGGTTGCAGCACTATCCATACATGGCCAACTAGAAAGTTTTAGTACACGTGCTCTGATACTATGTTAATTTTCAAAAGATGGTAAGCATATTTTGAACTCAAAGAACAACCCCAAAAACTCTGGGTAACTTTAAAGCTTGAAACCTATCAAAACAAGATTCTTTGAATACTAGAATCAACAAACACATAGTACAAAAAATAATAACAAAAAAAACGGAATCTCAAATCTGGATCATTGTTTTTATTAATTCTGTCAAATAGTGAACTGCAATGCTATAATAATCATCTCATACGGCTCAGTGATTCAAAGGAAATCAAATCATCTCACCTCTTCCTCAAGGTGCTATGGATATTAAATTAAGCAATGAAGAAGAGAACGGCCAAGAAAAAATCATAATTTTTTGTTTCTTTAAATATTGATGATAGTATGAATTATATTTTTAAAGAAATAGTACAATAGAAGAATGAGATCATGGGAATGCATAAAAAAAGCAGGTAAATTATGAATATGAGTTTAATGAGGAGGAAGCATCATGTTTTGAGATACCTATTACTTAAAAAGAATCTCATGAGTTTTATGATCCCTTGGATTTCAATGGCATTCTAGAATATCCAAATCTACTACCTGTTGGGCATCATTGGATCAACCCCATCCTAAAGTTTGAAGGTCACGATGCTACAACTATGATGGAACATGTGGAGCAATTCTCAAAAATCCCCACTGTTTTAACATTCCCAACGACCAAGATTGAAAATAACTCTCTTTGTATTCATTGTTCTGAGGTTATAAGGGTTTTGATCAAATTAATCCCTTCACATATTTTCTTAACAAAATGATAACATTCCTGAAATCAATAAGTTCGAAAACTAGACAATTCAATTCGATTTTCTTGCTATCTCAATTCGACCCAATTCGGTCGTAGGCACTACAGCAGATATTTTACCCAAAAAAATGCATAAAAACAAATATGGGTTCAAAAGACAGTTAATAGATATCTGAACCTATGTAGATCAAGAGTCCAATGGTCTGATGTCATGCAAGCAAACAGATGCATGGCTATTACTTAATAATTTGCATGCAATTGAGGAGAAATACCTTTGAATAATGGCCATTAACAGGAAATTGGGACGAAATACCTCCTAACAATTGCCAATAATAGAAAATGGGTGCGAATGGAAATATCTAGTTCGAATTTTATAGGAAATTGGGGCGAAATACCTCTCAATAATTGTTAATAACAGAAAATGGTGGCGAATGGAAATATCTAGTTCTAATTTTACAAGGCAAAATGGATTTCTCTGCTTTTTTCTCCCAAATACCCGTGGGCGGAGGGTTTTAGATACAATTTTTTTTTAATAAATTTTTGGCTATTTATAATAAAATCCCTCGAATCCCTCTATGAAACTAATTTGCCCAGCCAAAATTCTAAGCCTTCTAATTTCGCCCATCGGTGAAATTCGCCCCTAAAATCTTTTATGTTCAAATAGAAGAAGATAAAAGAATTGAAGAAGCACTCAAAGAAAAGATAGAAGAAAAGGATAGAATCATTGGAAACTTGGAAGGAGAGATTGTCACATTAAGAAAGGATATTCAAAAGAAAAATATGCAGAATAGCTCAAAATTTTTGGATGACATTATCAACAGTCAAAAATCTCATCTTGACAAGACCAGACTTGGATACAATCAGACAGAAAATGGATCAAGCTCCAAAACAACAAAGCAAGAAACATATCCAAAAAGTTATGCAGAAACAATCAAAGGGGATAGAAGGATATACTATGAAGATTACAGGGATACTCCTCCACTGAGCTGAGTCAGATTTCATAATCAACAACAGATAGATAGGCCTCAACAAGAAGAAGGATTCATAAGAGCACCTCCTTTCAGAAGATCTTCAACTCCCAGGTATGAAACTATATTTTTTGGTTTATGTTATGCATGTAATAATTTTGGACATAAAGTTGTGAATTGTAGAGCTAACAATAGGAACAATAAAAAAATTGAGAGTAATACACAAAGGGGTTATTCAAGAAGACCTAGTGAAACACAGAGAAGAAGTTACAACAGGTTTGAATCTTTGAGCACTGAAGTGGAATGTTACAAATGTAACAATTTTGGACACATGGCCAAAGATTGCATAATGACAGTCCCTCCTAAAGAACCTCAACAGAATAACAATAGTCACAGACAAGAACCTCAGAAAACAACATGGATAACAAAGCAAGATCGGTATAGCAATGAAGAATGCACAATCGCTCTACAAGATAAGCAGAAGAAACGTGGTTGGTATGTTTCTAGTGGGTGTTTAAAACACATGACAGGTGATAGAGACAAGTTTCTTACATTACGAAAGGAAAGATATGGATCAGTCTCCTTTGGAAATGATGATTCAGCCAAAATCATTGGAAAAGTCGCAGTCTAAATTGGGAACAAGAATGAAAAGGAAAGAAATGTTCTACTAGTAGAAGACATGAAACATAATCTTCTAAGTGTGAGTCAAATGTGTGACCAAGTTCATAAAGTTACTTTCAATTCACAAAAGTGTGAGATAAGAAAAGAAGGTTCATGGAAATTGGTCGCTACATCTGCAAGAACTTCAAGCAACATATATGTGTTAAGTGAAATTGGAAATGAAAAGTGTTGTCTAGGTAAGGAAGATGAAAGTTGGCTATGGCACAGAGGAATGGGTCATATACATTTTGATAACCTTGTCAAAGTCAACAAAAGAGAAGCACTCAGAGAAATGCCCTAGATCACGAAACCAACCAACACTTTATGCAAGCATTGTCAACAAGGAAAGCAAACAAACACCAGGTTCAAATCAAAGGAATATTCAACGACAAGACCACTAGAAATTGTGCATATCGATCTAGTTGGACCAACTAAAACAAAGGGATTAAAAGGTGAGAAATACTTTATGTTATTAGTTGATGATTATACAAGAATGACTGCAGTTTGCTTTCTCAAGAATAAGTCAGAAGCTTTTGAAAACTTCATGATCTACAAGGAAATGGTTGAAAATGAAATGGATTCAAAAATAAAATGCTTGAGATCTGATAATGGAGGAGAGTTCACCTCAAAGGAATTTATGGACGACTACAGCAATCATGGAATAAAAAGGCAATTATGCATTGCTAGGACACCTCAACAGAATGGAGTTGTTGAAAGAAAGAATAGGACAGTACAGGAAATGGCTCGAACAATGCTAATGGATTCAAAATTGATAGATATTTTTTGGACACATGCAGTACATATAGCAGTTCACATTCAAAACAGAGTGATTCTTAGAAACAGCACTGACAAAACTCCTTATGAACTATGGAAAGGAAGACCAACAAATGTAAAGCACTTCAGATTTTTTGGAAGAAAATGATATATCAAAAGAGAAGATGGTGGAATGGGAAAGTTTGATTCTCACGTGGACAAAGGAGTACTTGTTGGTTACTCAAGTACAAGGAAAGCATACAATTGTTACAATCTAAGATTGAACAAAGTTGTGGAAAGCATCAACGTGACAATTGATGAAACAGGCAGACCAAAATCAAAGGAAGAAGAAAATGAATCAATGAAATGGCCCTTAGAAGAAGAAGCAAAAGATGAAAAATAAGTAGAAGAGGAAGATGAAGAGAATACAACAAAAGTAGAAGATCAAGTTGTCAGAACATCGGAGTTGAGTATGTGGGCACAAAAGAACAAGTGGCATACATCTTTACAAAACCACTTCCATGGGAAGCCTTTGAGTATCTTTGCCAGAGACTCAGATTTATTTCTACTCCAAAATGAATTCTTTTGAATGCTTATCTTATATGTCTTAGATGTACACGAGGAAGCACCATAAGAAGACAGTTCAGTCAGTGGGAGCAGCCTCGAATGGAAATATACCTTTGTCATTGATGACAAAGGGGGAGAGATTTATCAGATGCAGTGGACAGAGGCATGGTTTCAGGGGGAGAAGATTTATCAGATGCATAGGACAGAGGCATGGTTCTAGGGGGGAGCATGAGTGATATGATTTCAGTATTGCATCAGAGTGTTTCCATCAATGCCAAAGGGGGAGATTGTTGATTAAGGTTGGTTGTAGTTGATTAAGGTTGGTTGTCATTTATGTCAACCCTTGAAGAAGCCTCGTATTACAAAGGTTGGGTAATGGACCCAATATTGTTTGATGTAAATATGAATCATTATTGTCTTGTCATGTTTGATAATAAGTAGAAATGGATGAAATCCAAAGTGGTCCCCTTATGGTGAAAGCCCTCACGAGAGGACGCTTTGTGAATTGAGTTATCCTAGAAGTATGGTTAGAGAACCCATGCTAATTTGTGGAATAATGAGATGAAGGTCAGTGAATTTGTCAGTGAAACTATTCTATATGTATAGTGTTTTTCATGCCATTTCCGGTGGTATGTGGAATGTCACATAACTCCTCACAGTTAGAGAGTTGTGGCCATGAGAAGTTGGAGAACCTAGGTTTGGGTAATGGACCCAAGTTTGTTTGATGGATAATAGTATGAGTTTTGATATATTTTCAGGTAATATTATTCTATATGGATGGTACATGTCATTCCATTTATGGAAGTATGTGGAATGTCACATAACTCCTCACGATTTCAGAGTTATGGCCTTACGAAGTTGGAGGGCCCTCTTATGTCATCTAGAAGCCCCAAAAGGTCAAAGTAGTCAAAGTGGTTTAAGATATTTTAGAAGGTAAATAATAAAGTGAATTTATGAGTGTACTATAATTCAAAGTGAGTACAAAATAAATTATTCAAATAATAAATTTAATGGAGAAATTAGAAGTGGGTTAACCCTAAAATAAGGAAAGTGGGCAAAGTGACCTAGAAGATGTTTTTAAGGAAGCTAATTGGAGAGTATAAATAAGAGGCAAGGCTCTCTCATTTTAGATACACTTGAGAATATTGAATACCTATAGGTTTCTAAGGTAACCAAAGGATATCTAAGCCAAAATTCTTAGGGAAGGTGAAGAAAAGAAGGCTGGAATTCAAGGAAGGATAAATTCTTTTGATGATGTTTTCTAAGGTATGTTATTTACAGGTCATCTCACCATTTTTGCAATAAATTTTTTTCTAGAATGATTCAGACCGTGAAATTTCTATTCCATTGAGGAAAAATATCCAAGTATCTGTGGTAAAAAATGTATCTTTTGGTTCGTTGTATTTTTGGAGTTACACTTCGTGGAAAATAGGGTTTGTGGCTAGTCCTGAAACTAGTCAAAAAAAGGTGTTCCGAGTAAAAATGTCATAACTTCTTCATAAAAGATAAAAACTCAGTAAGACCAAATTTTTTGGTTAGAGTAAAGTCTGTATTATTCTTTGTAATAGTTTCATATCTATTCAACAAATATTCCGTGCGGGGCACGCTCTACAAGTTCGCTCTCTAGAATAAGCCAGAATTCAGCAAGTCATGCCATTTTTTATATAACTACTTTTCTGAGAGGTTCCAAGTAGTGAAACATGGAGGAATTGCATAAAACACACTGAAGAACATAGTATATCAGTTTCAGATATTTATTCATTATAGGTAGAAAGTTATGATTATTTCAAGTTAGGGTTGTTGACTAATCCAAAACTAGTCATGTGAGACTAAAGAAAAGTTTGATGTAAATGCTAGTCTCTTGTTGTTTAAAGTTAAGGAAGGTTTGAAGCTATGTGATCATATACACCAGGTCTATTACAGAGTTATAAATCATATTTGGATGATGAAATTGATGAGGTATTTTGGTTGAGGTACAAGTTGGGTACATGGTTGAGACAAGTAGTTGATGAGTTTTCACATACATGAGGTGTATAGTTGATGATATTGGTACATATTGATGAGTCATAGTTGATGATTAGTTGACACATGATTGGTACATGGTTGGTTGCACTTGTTTATGGTACAGGTAGATTACATATTGTTTGGTACAGGTTGATGCATGGTTGATGCACTTGTTTATGGTACATACTTGGTACATGGTTGGTCGCACTTGTTTATGGTACATGTTGATTACAAATTGTTTGGTACAGGTTGGTGCATGGTTGATGCACTTGTTTATGGTACATGTTGGTGCATGGTTGATGCACTTGTTTATGGTACAGGTTGAGGTATAGGTATAGGTTGATGCATGGTTGATGCATGGTTCAGGTTTATTGGTACAGGTTTACAGTGGTATATCTCACAGTGATAGTGTGACAGTGGTTCCATCATTCTACTTCTGCTTCAGGGCGGTTGGACGGGGCAAGTACAGGTGGTTGTAGCCACCTTTCGGTTGTAGCCAGAGAACATAGGGGGTTGTAGCCTCCTTCTGGTTGTAGCCAAAGAATTGGGGAGTTGGAGCTCCCCTCAGGTTGTAGCCTAAGAAACTAGGGGGTTGAAGCCTCCTTCCAGTTGCAGCTGGAAAACAAAGGAATTTGGTGCTTCCAATGAATATAATTATTCAAGACATATAAGAAAAAGCATTTTTTGGTTTTCTCCCGATTTGGGTTTCCACGTAAAACACTAGTGTACTATGTATGTGTGTGATTGTTCATTTATTATTGCTCATTATTGGATAATAATTCTACATGGATATAACACTTGGATTATTTGAAGAAAAATTATTATAATTACGCTATTACTGATTCACCCCCCCTGTCAGTAATCCAACAAATACATGAGAATCCACTTTACTTCCTCCCAATGTTCTTTACTTGGATTTCTCATATACCTACTCACAATTCCCACTACATGTGCAATATATGGTCTTGTGCAAACCATCGCATACATAAAGATGGCAATTGTTGATGAATAAGGGACCCTGGACATGTATTGTATCTCTTCCTGTGTCTTGAGACACATTTCCTTAGTTATTTTGAAATGGCTGGCCAAAGTTGTACTAATTGGTTTTGCATTCTCCATTCTAAACCTCTCCAACACCTTCTCTATGTACTCACCCTGAGACAATGTCAATTTGCAATTTTTCATGTCTCTTGTTATTTTCATACCAAGGATTTATTTTGCAGCACCCAAATCCTTCATCGTAAATAAATTAGCTAATTTATTCTTGAGCACATTTATATCCTGCATATTAGACCCTGCAACAAGCATTTCATATACATACAATAGCAAGATGATATACCTTCCATTTTTTATCATTTTAAAGTAAACACAGTGATCAAAATGGCATCTACTATAACCTTGTTTTTTCATAAACCTGTCAAACTTCAAATACCACTACCTTGGAGCTTGCTTTAGGCCATACAAGCTCTTCTTCAACCTGCCTACCAAATTCTCCTTCCCTTTGACCTCATACCCATGTGGTTGTTGCATATAAATATCTTCCTCCAAATCCCCATGGAGAAAATTTGTTTTTACATCTAATTGTTCAAGATGCAAATATTCTACTGCCACAAGACCTAAAATAGTCCTAATTGAAGTCATTTTAACAATAGGAGAAAATAGTTCATCAAAATATATACCTTTCTTTTGTGCAAACCCCTTTACAAAAAGTCTAGCCTTGTACATCTTTTTTCCTCCATCTTCTTCCTTCAACCTGTAAACCCATTTATTTTGCAATGTTCTTTTTTCTGTAGGCAATTGAACCAAGTCCCAAGTCTATTTATTTACCAAGGAGTCCATTTCCTCTTTCATGCCTTGCTCCCACTTCTTTTTAGTTTCTACCTACATTGCCTCTTCATAACTTTTTGGTTCACCAGAATCAGTCAACAATAAATAATACAATGAAGGAGAGTATCATTCAGGGGGTCTACTTAACCTGGTATATCTTCTAGCAACACTTGCACGATTCTGAGGTACCTGTTGATCATGTTGTTTTACATTTTGATTATCTAGTACCTTTGGAATTTCTTTTTCAATGATCTCATCAAGCACTATGTATTCTTTTTTTTCTTTTTCTTGTTTCTTTCCCTGCAATTGATCTTTGTACATGACCTTCTCATTGAATATGACATCTCTACTCCTAATGATTTTGTGATTTTCATAATCCCATAAGAGATAAATAAAATCATTAACACAGTATCCAATAAAGGTAATCTTCTTGGATTTCCCCTCAAGATTTTGTATATTTTCTTTATCAATATGGACAAATGCTTCACAACCGAAAGTCTTCAAAAAAGAATAGTTTACCTTTTTACCTGTCCATTTCTCCTCTGGAATTCCACCATCCAAAGATCTTGAAAGTCCTTTGTTTATTAAGTAAACAGCAGTATCTACAGCGTTTTTCCAGAACTGTAAGGGCAACCCAGCATGCAATCATACTCCATGCACACCCCATGATTGTCATGTTCATCCTTTCTGACACACCATTTCATGGGGGTACTAGAACTATTTTCTCTCTACGAATCCCATGGTATGAATGGTAATATTCAAACTCCTTGCTGCAATATTCACCTCCATTGTCTGATCTGAGACACTTCAACCTTCTTCTTGTCTCATTCTCAACCAAAGTTTTCCATTTCTTAAAAGTATCAAAAGCATCATATTTTTTTTGAATTCCATAAACCCAAGTTTTTCTAGTTGCATCATCAATAAAAGTAACATAATAAAGAAAGCCACAAAGAGATGATATCTAAGTTGTTCCCCATACATCTGTATGCACAAGCTCTAACTTTTCATTCTTATTTTCGTTTCCAACTCTGAGAAATCTGACTCTCTTTTGTTTTCCTTAAACACAATGCTCACAGAAATCCAAATCAATTTGTTTAAGATCTGGCAACAAATTTCTTTTGTGAAGTATTTGCATCCCCTTCTCCCTCATGTGTCCAAGCCTATGATACCATATTGTTGTATCCACTCTTGTAGAAGCTAAAGAGATAGAAGAATCAATATTATCGATACAAAAATGCAATGCACCTACCTTCTCTCCTTTTTTTATCACCGGTGATCCTTTGGTTACCTTCCATGCCTTATCTGTAAATATAGATATACAACCTTCACTTTCCAACTTCCCTGTTGAAATTAGATTTTTCCTTAGATCTTGTACATGTCTTACCTCTTTCAATAACCATTGGTTTCCATTCTTTTTCTTTATCTGTACCTTACCTATTCCAACAATTTTGAATGGTGCATCATCACCCAAATGAACATGTCCAAAAGAACCTTGAACATAACCTAGAAAATGTTTCCTATGGGGTGTGCCATGAAATGAAGCCCCTGAATCTACTACCCAAGACTCAGAAATATTATCTATAGAAAGAATCAAAGCATCTTGTAACACATCATCCGTTACATTTGTTTCTTGATTTTTCTCTTGTCGTCCATCTCTTTGTTTCTTTGGAGCTATGTCGTCTTTCTTCATATGTCCTTTCTTCCCACAATTTTGGCACTCTATCTTTCCAAGTCTAGATTTGGATCTGCCCTTCCTAGAATTCCCACAGTTCCCTGAGCCATTTCCTCTATAATTTTGTCTTCCTCTATTCTCCACAATCAACACATTACCTGATGTTTCACTTATTATTTTTTGTCGCATTTCCTCGCTAAGTATAACATCAACAACATCATCAAATTTTAGATTTTTTGAACCAAAGACAGAGTTACTTACAGCCATGACCAAGCCATTCCAGCTTTCTGGCAATGATCACAAGATTAGAAGAGCCCTGACCCCATCATCAAAGTCAAATTTTACAGAACTTAGTCGATTAGTAATTGTATTAAATTCATTTAAATGATCTGCAACAGACCCACCTTCTGACATCTTCATATTAAATAGTCTCTTCATTAGAAATACATTATTGGATGCCAAGGGTTTTTCATAAAGTTTATCCAATGCATCCATCAACTCCTTCGTTGTCTTTTCTTTTGAAATATTGAAATCCACCAACATTTCCAGGCTCAGTTGTATCATTCCTAGTGCCTTTCTGTCAAGAACCTCCCATTCTTTGTCCTTCATGGTCGTCGGCTTCTTTGCTATTCCTTACAATGCTAGGAATAGATCCTTCTGATATAAATAATCTTCCATCTGCATCTTCCATAACTAGTAGTTTTGGAGGTTAAATTTCTCGACCCTAAACTTTCCATCTTCTGCCATTTCTCCCACTCGAACCAGGAACCCTCTTTTCCTACGAATTACCTTTCGCTCTGAGACCATTCGTTAGAAAAACAAGATCATGAACCAATAAAATAAAACAAATGTGGAAATAAAACATAAAAGATACATAATACAATAGAGACACAGATATACGTGGTTCACCCAGTGTGGGCTACGTCCACCAAAGAAATTGTGAGGTCCTTCCTTTTTATTATCCAGCAAAATGAAGGGATAAAACCTACATCACACGCATTGTAACTTCCTCTTCTTTTTCTCACAGTCTCCTCTCTTAGAATACCATAATCACACACATACGCAGCTGCAATACAATTCCCTCATAAAAGAGGGTTGCCTTCTAGAGAAAACATCCCTAAAAATAACGTATATCGTCATATCTGCAACCTTATAATGAATGATCTAGATTGACTACGAAATTACATTGATCTTCCTTGCGTTGATCTTCATTTTCTGGCACGCACTATTTCCTTCGGTCCATTTTGCGCTTAAATCCCAAAAATTATTATTCCAACACCCCCCATGTTCTCTTGCATATTTGGGGGAGGTGTTATGTGGACGTAGCAAGTACCAATGGTGTCTTGAACCACATGGTATAAAAAAATAAAAAATAAAAACAATCTATTGATTATTATACTTGGCCATAAAGTAATATGTTTGTTTGTTTTAAGAAGACTGCAACCAACAAAGAAACAAACTTCCCCACTAGTGGGACAGAGCCTAGTGACAGTGGAGTGCCACCCAATGAAGGTGGTGTGCAACTCGGTAGTGGAAGTATTTCATGTTGTATGGATTACAATTAAAAAAAAAAAAATTGAAAACATTGTATTAATTATAAAATTTATTGTTTCAACTCCAGAGCATGTAGAGGATGAGGGTAGAAAATAAGAGGAACATATGACCACATCCCAAACTACTCTACTTTCCTCCACTACTAAATAAGGTAAAGAACACTCTAATTCTCTTTTATTAATGAAATACGTGTAATAATAATAATAAACAATATTGAGTGCACTAAGAACTGCCTAGGGTTTCAATTATGAAGCTTCTCAGTTGCTGCTATGGCATCCCCTGAAGGAGGGGAGCCGCTTCCCCCTCCTTCAACTGCATCTTCCTTCCACAAGATCCTTTCCACCCAAGGCAAGAAGCTTCCCCCTGCTGAACCTCCCAGCTTCATCAAGAAGCTTGACTTGATCCCGAAAATATATCTACCCCCAGATCATCCTATGCGAGTAGCGATCTCTCTGTCAGATCGTGGACTGGTCAGACAATTCATGGGGATTTGGCCATCATCCTGAACCACAGATAACTGAATCCAAAGAAACTGGCAACCACTGGTCAAGAGTAGTGTAACCTATTATGCGGTGGGGAGAGGATTCTTCATCTTCGAATTCATCTCCCAGGAAGATAGAGACCTTATATTCAAGAATGGCTCATATTTCATGGGCTCTCAAGGGT
The DNA here is from genome assembly GCA_009831015.1 of Picea engelmannii. NCBI lineage: Eukaryota > Viridiplantae > Streptophyta > Pinopsida > Pinales > Pinaceae > Picea > Picea engelmannii. The sequence continues at coordinate 106,552 of ML781018.1, read as the reverse complement.
TATATTTGAATCGTTGGACTCCAAGATTTGATTCTATGGTAGAAGTACCCAAGGATGTCCCCGTCTGGGTCAAGCTCCCAAATCTCCTGATCCACTGCTGGAACCCATCCTCACTCCAAGCAATCGGAAATGGGCTTGGTCATTATATTGACAAAGCGGATCCTAAAGATCAATACTCCAGAAGCTTGACTATGAACAATTACCTTTCAAATGCAAGGGATGCCACGAATACATCCATTTCCAAAGAAACTTCCCTAAAAACCCAATCAAAGAGAAAGAAAATGGAGAAGGTTAGCAACAGCCAAGAAAAGGGAAAACTACAACCAGAGCAAAAGGTCCAAGGACTGAAAAGACAATTCCCCCCACAACCCAAGGAACAAGGAAATCAACTAGAAGCAATGACAGAGAACAGTTTTAGACTACTGGATCAGGGTCAGGCAGGGGAAACGGTAGGATAAGTACCACAGGAAGCTCCATCAGCCGAAGAAGCACAAAGGAAATCAATCTCAGAAACCAGAGGACTACCTACCCCAGAAATAGAAGAAGAATAAGGCAAGACACCAGCAGAAAAGGATGCAGGTCTGGACATAGAGGAAGGAGAGGTCTCTTTAGAAAGTGAATACAAAGGCGCAAGTTACACCTTGGTCATCCCAAAGAAAACAAATAGAGGAAGAAAATCCAAGAAAGAAGAAAAGACAAGGAAACATACAAAGACATCTTAAATGGCTCTCAACCAATAATCAGACAGTTGATCAATGTCAGACAGCCAAGAAATCACTCTAAGTCTCTTCAAGGATCCCACACATCCCCCCCAGGTAAATCATGAAACTAACTTCCTGGAATTATAGGGGCTTCGGCAGCAAAACGAAGGAAGAATCGCTAAAAGATATCATAAGAACATCAAAGACTGATATCCTACTAATCTAGGAGACCAAGATGGAATAGCACGACTTCCTCAAAATAACAAAAGCACTATGGAAAATAAGCCAAGGAATAGTAGAAAATGAAAGAGGAGCCTCAGGAGGTATAGGCACCCTCTGGAACACTATGAAGTTTGATCTAGTCAATTCTGAAACTAGCACGCATTGGATCTTCACCAACCTCCATCACAAAGAAACAGGAAGACTGGTAAGTCTCTTCAATCTTTATGTGCCAGTTCTTTTGGAAGAAAAAGAATTTGTTGGGATACCCTAAAAAATTTCCTACTCCTAAAGGATCTTGATAATATCATAATTGGGGGGGACCTCAATGTGACCCTAGCTTCTTCGAAAAAAAAGGGGGCTCCATTATGCGAGACCTAATAAGAGAATGGGTAGAAGATATCATATCCGATTGGGAGTTGGAAGACATCAAACCAACTAAAGGAAAATATACGTGGTCAAACAAGAGGGTAGGACCGGGGCACATTGTCGCTAGGCTAGACAGGTTCTTAGTCCAAAGCTCCTTCTTACTACTGGGCCTCACTCACACCTCTTCGATTCTCCCGCACAGTGTGTCAGACCACAAGTCAATCCTGTTAGAAGTATCACATGACAAGAATCTTGGGCCAATCCCCTTTAGATTCAGTACAGCCTGGATCCATGAGGAAGGCTTCCATAAGTTGGTTACCAAAACCTGGAATGATACAATAAGAGGCTCAGCCTTCTTTGTTTGAGAAGAGAAACTCAGGAGACTAAAAGCAACGCTAAAGTCTTGGGTCAAAATCTGTTCAAATCCAATTGTAAATCGCCAAGAGGCCCAAAAGCAGCTAGTGAAACATCAGTTTGAAATGGAAAATTAGTAAATCACCCAAGAAGTCTTGCACCAAGAAGACCAACTCCAAATAAATTGGCATCAAGCCTGTCAAGAAGAGGAACAGTACTGGTGACATAAATATAGAAGTCTTTGGTTGGAAGCAGGAGATAAAAACACTAGCTACTTTCATAAACAAGCTGAGGCAAGAAAGTAGTTCAAGAAAGTCATGGAAATCCAGGTTCAAAATCAAACAATAATAGGAATATAAGAAGTTGTGGCAGATGCATTCAAAACTCTCTACACAGAAACTCACAGATCTGCAATTGACTCCAAATATTACCCTCTCTCTCTTGTCCCGAATCTCATCTAAGAAGAAGTCAACAATATTCTAACAAAGGCAGTCACTCAGCAAGAAATAAAAGAGGCAATTGATCAAATGAACCCAGAAAAAGCTCCAAGTCCAGAGGGCTTCAAAGCCAGATTCTATCAACACTATTGGGATATTATCAAATCAGACCTTACAAAATTGATCCGGAAATCTCAGACTTGCAGCAAGTTAGGAGGTAGAACAAATTCGTCTTTTCTTGCCCTTATCCCGAAAGAAAAAGGAGCAGTCAATTTTGGAAGGTTCCGACCAATCTCCCTTTGTAATACAAGTTACAAAATCCTCACAAAGGTAATAGCCAATAGAATTAAAAAAATTCTCCCCATAATCATCCCTGAAAATCAAGGGGGCTTTGTAAAAGGCAGACATATTGTGGGCAACATCATCCTAGTTCAAGAGGCCCTCCACTCAAGCATTTGAAGGAAAGACAAAGGTATGATAATAAAACTTGATCTTGCTAATGCATTTGATAGAGTTAGGCATAACTTTCTATCCATAGTCATGGAAAATTTTGGGTTTGCCTCATCATTTGTAAACTGGATAAAAGCATGCATCTTCTCCCCTTGGATAGCCCCACTAGTAAATGGACAGGCAACTAAGTTATTCCAAGCCTCCAGAGGACTTCAGCAAGGATGCCCCCTCTCTCCTCTTCTTTATGCCATCCAAGCATTAGTTCTTAGCTTCCAATTGGACCATTGCCAGATGCATAACAATCTCCTAGGCCTGAGGATAGCCCTAGGGGTTAAGGACATCAATCACGCCCAATTTGTGGATGACACTCTACTGATGGGAGGAGCGAGTTTGCAAACAGCAAGGAAATTTAAAAAAGAATTAGATGCTTATACAGAAATCTCTAGCACGTTATAAGCCTGACCAAAAGCCAGATCTTTGGATGGAACATTACACCTAAGGAAATGCTAGACATTTCTAGAGTAATGGGAATGGAAGGCTGCACCAAATGGGATGATTTTAAATACTTGGGAGTCCCAATCTGCAAAGCCAATCCAAAGGCTTCACATTGGAACCTGTTGATAGACAAGTTGAAAAAAAAAAAAAAAACTCCTAGGGAACAAGTTGGCTTAACCTTGCAGGCAAAGTGGTCCTCATCAAAGCAGTTCTAGCAAGCATTTTGATCTACCAAAGCTCGCTATTACTAGCCCCTAATACCACGATCCAAAAAATCGAAGCTTTGTTTAGAATATTCCTATGGGAAGGAGGAAAGTAGCCTGGAAGGAAATTGCACCTAATAAGCTGGGGAAAAGTCTCTAAGCCTGTCTTAGAAGGAGGAATTCAAATTAAAAAAATCCATGCTCAAAATTTAGCCTTAGGAGCAAATATCCTTTGGAACCTAATCACCGGTACTTCCTCCTGGAGTAAAAAAGCGCTATGGAAGAAGTATTTTCGAGGCCTAAGGAAAAAATGCCTAGATCGCCCAACTTTGGCAGAGAAAGGATCCCCAATCTTCTCTTTGTGCCATAAATATTTGAAACACCTTAGCCCTCACCTCACCTGGATACCAAGAAATGGAAAAAAAACGATGTTTGGAAAGATTGAATCATGGGAGATCCTCCTCTGGGCTCGCGACAGGATCTTGACAGGCTCAAGGCGTGGATGAGAACTTAGAACCTAAATAGTCTGTGGGACATTTCAGCTTGGGGAAATGATGAACACGGAGCTTGGTTAAGGTGGGAAATAGCTAATAGACCACTAGACTTAGAAGAGGAATGGAACACTCTGGTGTTCTATCTACAAGGGAAATCCCCCCTAAAAGAAAGAAAAAAAGACAAGAGAGGGTGGGGAACATGATCTGGAATTTACACTACCACAGTTGGGTATCAACATACAGTATCTATCCCTAACATCCTCCCAGATCCAACAATTTGGAGAGCAATCTGGGCCTCCAAATCCATCCCAAAGATAGATATGTTTGTTTGGACCATGGCACGTAGAGGTATCCTAACTGGATAAAAATTAAGAAGAAGAGGATGGGAAGGCCCTCACATATGCCCTCTCTGTCTTCAAGAAGAGGAAACCACAGACCATATGCTCCTAAGTTGCGCTTACTCTAAGGAAGTCTGGAAATTGGCCCTGGGACTGCACCCTAACACTTTCGCTTTACCTCAAAAGACCAACATCCTGCTCCAAACTGGAGCTCCCTTTTCCCCTTCCAGGTAGAAAAAAAGGGCCAAATCTCCACCCTTTGGAGAACTCTCCCAAAATTCATACTCTTGAATATTTGGCTTGAACGAAATAACAAATTATTTAGGGAGACCAAAAGCAGCCCAGCTCAAGTTGCAACTAAGATAAAGGCCTTCTTTGGGGAGAGCGCTCCATACTTCTGTAAAGTAAAAAACTCAATGGCCTTAGATCCGGAAGAGGAACAATGGATTGAATATTTTAAACTCTGAGATCAGCAACAGCAAACAGGTAACAACTCACACCAGGAAACCTGGGAAATTCGGAAGGAGTAGGATTCCGAAGAATGGAAAAGAAAGGAAAACAAGCATATATTGTTCTTTGACGGGGCCTCCAAAGCAAATCCAGGTTGGGCAGGAGGAGGAGGGGTCCTGGTCAGCCCCTTAGGTCACCCGGATCTCAGATTTGCTTGGGGACTTGGAATAGAAACTAACAATAGAGTGGAAGCATTGGCCCTCTCGCAAGGGCTAAACCAAGAAATTAATCACAACGTCCAAGATCTGGTAATAATAGGGGATTCCTGGTTAATAATCCAAGCCTTAATCCTCCGTAACAGAGTTAAAAATGCAAAACTCCACCACATTCTGGAGAAAATTCAGCTCCTCCTTAGAAATCTCTAAACTTACAAGCTTTACCATGTCCTATGAAATCTGAACACGTTAGTAGAAGTAGAGGCCAACAAAGGATCCATCTCACACATTGGAACCTTACAAATTAATGGAACCACAACTAGAATGGATCTACCATGAGGCCTAGGAAATGAGACCGGCAATTGAAAGGGGCGCGAGATGGAAAGGAAAAAAGTCACATGATAGAAGGTACAGGAGCGAACCCAAGGCACTCAAAGATAAAGCAAATGTCAGAATGAATGGACTTAATCATCATTTGGTCGTTGAAATACCAGGGAAAGCCATCACTCCAGCAAGACACCCATGCTTCTCACATCACGTGAATCGGTTAGGGGAGGCGAATCTGGAAGAGGTTGCAGTTAAAAAGGGAAGAAGGGAAGGGCCTCCTCATCCAGAGCGCATATGAGAGAAAGTGAGACAGTCACACAGAGGCAGAGTGATCAAAGACAAGAAATGCACGCACAGTTGTGGCAGTCCAGGAGAAGCAAGGAAAGCAAAGGCGATGGTGTCCAGTTCAAGTAGCAAACCCACGACTGAAGAAAGTTTGAACTCATTGGAAGACAACCTACAACGTCTCAAGCAAATGTTGGATCATCAATTGGATTTCCTCCATAACTTATACATTGATGTAGGAAGGCGCTTGGAAATGCTCGAAGATGATATCACCGCAACCAATTGTGGGCTAACAGAGGAGCTAGGAAAGCTACGAAAAGAACTCAAAGATTCTAAACAAGAGTTTGAAAACAAAATCAGTAGCTTGGAAGAAAAAATGGAACAGTTGAACAAAGAATGGAAGGAGGAGCGGGACCAGTCCAAGAAGGGAGATCCAAAGTAATTTGGTCAATAGCTCAAAAGCAGAGAATGGAGATCGGTTATTAACGCAGTGAAGAAGGCATTTTGTATAGAATCCTTCGCAGTTAATGTTTTGTTAGCCTTTAAAAATTTCCTTCACCTGGTAGGAAAGTATAGCCTCCAAGCCTTGTAACCATTAAGTAGAGCGTGGCTCAACCCTTTTGTAACCGCACCAGTGGCTATGCCACTGCTTTCTATAATTAAAAATCCATTACCCGTTTTTGTCAAAAAAAAAATAATAATAATAATAATAAACAATACTAATTTAACATTTTTTTATTATTGCAGTCGATGATCCATGCCCCCCCCTTGTAGTAGCCTGGACGTCATGAGTACATGATGAGGTCGTCAGTAAGACATGGAGGGTCCAAACAAACTAGAGGGGAATAAGGACCTAAAGACATCCTTTATAAATACATTTTAAAAATGAAGAAGCTAAAAAAGAAGTGATTGTACTATAGTTATACAATTAGAAACATACTGAACTATATTGTGAAAACATATTTTTGATGATAAATTTATTGAGATGAAGTATATTGCATCTATGATTGATGAATGAATGAATGAATGTTATATGTTAATGAATGAATAAATGTTATATGTTATTCAGAACCACATATGTTTCTTCATGAATTTATTGTTTTTTTGGTGTCTATGCATGAATCTGAAATTGCTTTCAACTATTTTGCATCTATGATTAATGAATGAATGTTATATGTTAATGAATGAATGAATGTTATATGTTGGTGTCTATGCATGAATCTTAATGTGTTGCTTTCAACTATTTTCTAGTAGATATATTGGGTATTGGGGAATTGAGAGTGATGTGGGGGGGGAGGGGGATGCATAAGAGATTCCACCTTCACATGGTTGGCCCTTTTCAGTAGAGAATAAATTAGGATTTGGGTAATATTGGAGCAAACCTCCCTCGATCCAACAGAGCAACAACAAAGTCAATGTTGACTTCATTGTTGCTTTGTCAAATCAAGGGAGGTTTTCTCCAAGATTAGACTACTCCAATAAATTATTCTCAAAACCAAGAGGATCTCATTCGGGTATTCATGAACACAAGTCTATTTAATTATTATTTGGTCATAAAAATATTTGTTAATTTATTATATTATTTTGTTGATTCTTTAAGTATTGGTGTATTCTAATTATGTATGCTTCATTGTGATCAATCAGGACCACCTCATTTTCAAGAAAAGGTAGAGCTCCTCCTGCAATTCTTAACAAGAACTCTATTGGTAACTATCAAGTGGGGCATCAAACTTGAATCAATCAACCAAGGAAAACTAAGGTGATCCCCTACCAATCAACTTTAAGTTTATTTTTGTTTTTTTTTTTTTAAAGTAATATTATGTGGAGGTTTTATTAAAAAAAAATTATTCATGTTTCATATTATCACGTCTCTAGAAGGGGTACACCTTAATTAGCATGTTCTTGTCATTCAAAAAGACTTAATTTTGTGTTAAATATCATGTGACAAATGTGTTTTCAATTATTGGTACTCAAAGACATTGTTTTTAGACAACTAGGTATATAGGCCCACTCATTTCATTAATGAAAAACCTATATTAAATGAAGCATTTTGTGGTACACTAAGCTCATCCAACTCAAACATGGTATTTTTAGGATATTGAAATGTATGTTATTTTTCCTTTTATAAGTAAAGAATAAGAGTAAGATAAAATATGAGTGTATGAAGGTTAGGCATGATTGTCCAACCTTGTAACCTAATGTCACAACCAACCAAAGATTACCCAATGTTTTTGGAATTCCTTACCATGTGTAAGGGCACCCAAACTAGCTCATCCATGAACCAACCTACTATTGTGTCCATCTGTGTCAGCCAATGATCACCAAGGTTTGACATTCTTCTGGATAGAAATTAAGCACATGTGTTCCAAACCAAACCATTTGGATAAGATTTGTATGCACCCATGTCATTAAAAGAAACAAGTGGAGGTTTCTACGCATCAAGCTAGGATCATATTTAACTTGGTTTATAAGGAAATAAGTTGCATGCATTGCCTATATGTGATATATCTACAACAATATGTCAACATATAAAGATAGATATTTCATGAAGATACACTCAGAAAAAATGCAATGCTATCATGAGAATGGCACCTTAGGAATGTCTTTAATGATCCTCCTAAGACATGTGCTCCACTCCATTACGTTGTTGAAGTAGAATGCAAATTTGCACCACCAAATGTTTGTGAGGTGATGTTTGGTAGGCTATACCTATGGGAAAGGGATGGAACTGCCTAAAGGAAAGAGAACAAATATCACTTGGTTAAATGTGGATAGCCCTATATCACCAATAAACACACAAGAAAATGAAGAAAACCTTTGGTATAAATGGAATAGAGGCAGAAGAACAAGTTGAATAGAGAAAACAAGAATAATGTATCCTTCATAACTAATGGAGTAGTGAATTTGGAGAGAAATTTGGAGGCAATGTGCTACAACTTCCTCCACAAATTGCTTTTGGGGACCCAAATAATCCTATTGGAGAGGTGTGATCCAAAATAAATCTAAAACCATTAATGAAATGACTCATAAATAATTAGTGAATGAGAAGTAGAGTGGAAAGGATGAAGAGGTGAGGGTGATTGTTAGCATTTTCACCACACACCCAGTGACTTACTCACCCACCAAGCTACAACACCCCCACTAGTTGCAAGGAGACAAAATAGGGAGTGCTAGAGTGAAGACAAGTTGGCAAAGAAAGCATTGCAAAATAGGAGCTAAAGAGACATAGATGCCTAACCTTCTCACTGCCACTAGAAAACTCTCCATACAGTGAATAAAAACATGCAAAAGAATGAAGAATGGGTTCCATTGGAAAAACTTGGTAGTGATATTTTGAAATTTCTTGTAGAGTAGACTACTAATGGCCTAGAAAGTCATGATACTCTATAATTATTTGTATAGCCAATAATAATAGACTGAGGATTGCCATTCAATGTTGACTTTCCCAAATTGGGTTTCTAGGGTAAAATCCTTGTCCTTCATGGTAATTTATATGTGTATTTTTTACTGTGGGTTTCTCTCTAAATGCTTAACATAGTGACATTATCCATTATCTCCATTGAATGAACGATATACACACAACTCATAAATTTACTGCTCTATTGTTATCAACAATACCATTTTTTATTTGATACTCTACCATAGGTACATTTCCCCTATATCATAGGTACATTGCTTTGTTGGCTTGAGTACAATGCCCCTATATCATTCATTGCACAAAGCCCTACACATAACAATCAATTTTGTCTTACAGACAACACTCAATTGATTAATTACTTTGGTTGGGAGCATATAAACAATAATCCTTTCTTATGACACATGTTCTTTATGCTTCATTTGGAAACTCGTTTACAAGTAATGTGTACATGCTAACCCAAGTTCAAGTTCCATTATATAATTGGAAAAGGATACAATCACTTGGTATATTTATGTATGGTCTAAGCAGTCGAATTCTAATTTTTTTATTCTTATTTTAGGGAAAGAATTCTCTTTTGTTTTTGGAAGATGGTGTTTTCTATTTTAGATTGTGTTTTTGGAGATTTTTTAGTGTTGTGCATATTTAGTTGAGTTGGGTTTCTACATGCATAGGTAAAAGGTTTTGATTATAGTTTTGGTTTTGGGATCTTTATTTGATCTAGTTTCAGATAGTTTAGTGGTGTTATGCAATGGATAAAAGGGATAACCAATGTCAAAATGACAATAAGGTCCTCTCTAAAAACATTTTGTTAATAATTCATTAGATGTGGACTCATACTTTTATGCCTCTTCTCTAACCAAACTATACAAAGTAGTATGCATGTCATCCTATGACTCACCCAATGAATGGACAAGATCAACCACCTTATTTCTTACTGCAAGTGACTCCAGGATCTCAAGAGAGAGACCACTAGGATAATAAATATTTTTGTATTTTTGAAACTCTTTTAAACTAAAATGCAATGACAAACATATAAAGAACTACCAAATTTCCCAATTAAGGATCAGGCTTCTCATATTTAAAGAAAACCCTAAGTGCAAAAGGTAGATTTCAAGCCTGAAATATTGTTGAGAATAGTCATGAGTAGGAAAAAAAAAATAAAGAAGAAGCAAAGTGCCTAAATTGTTATTGATCCTACTACAATAGGGAAATAATTAACATATATAGAAGCTAAACCAATTCATAAAACTAAAAACACTGCAAGGAGAACAACTCAAGTAGAAAGAATTCAAGGAATTGTTCGTAGTTGAAATTCCACTTCTATCTGTGTGAAAATTACCCATTGAGTGGGTTGACCTCACTGGAAAAAAAAAAAGACAACAATCTACCTTTCTCAAATTTAGAATTTATGTTATTTAATTCATGAAAGAAAGAAACGAAAAATACTTAGAATCACATGACGAATCCCTTGATCTTTATGAGTAATATAAGCAGTAATATTATAGCACAATTTCCTTCTCCACACCTGCACACAAATCAAGAAACAAAACCTTCTCAAACCCAATTAATCGTATAAGCAAATAACATAAACTTGAAACATATGAATTCTAACTAGTGTTAGGAAAATAGTTTAATCCACAATTCATCAATTCAAATACAAATTAGTATCATGTGAATTCACAATGAATTTATGTGGGGGGGAGCACAGGGGGGGAGAAAATAAATATTTATAATAATATTTCAAATGTAATAACAAGATACATACCTAACATTTTTTTTGTAGAACCTCCATCACCCAAGTCTGGGTCCCTCCATCCTAGGCCACTTATCAATCTCAACTTCACCAAAAGTCCTAGTCTTACTCTGGAAGGGAAATAAAATGTTTATTTAGAACCAACACAAGATAGGAAAAATGTTGCATAACTAAGAGGTAATGTTCAAAGAGATAACATTAGAACCTAGGATAGAAGATCTCCCAATAATTCTCTAGCATATAGGTATAATGAACTAGTCTTGATACCTTTCCTCCAACCTAGAACTAATATTTAAGAAGACATTATTGTAAATGGTACTTAAGGATGGTTTTAACGATGGTGTATTTGATTATATTAAATCATTAAAAGAGTTACTTTTAGCAGCCTTCAAGAGTTGCATTGCAGTTCAGTATAGTGAGATGCATTGAAGTTTATTGTCTTATTCCCATTTTGTGCAGATGTGTAAACAATGATGATTATCAAGGCAGGTCCTATCTTCCCTATTTTGTTGGAACATCAAGGTGTCCACCAACCATGGATGATTAATTGGTCCAAGATAAATGCAACACAAAATATTAAAAACTTGGATTGTTGTCTTGTATTGTTTTTAACAGCTAACAACTGGCTTGTCAAATTTTGTTCTTTCTCTTACTGGCAAAACAATTTTTGAAAGGACTAAGAATTAAAACAATGCACACACATATGGAGTTTAAGATATCTAGTTTAAGTGATAAAATTCTACAAAGAACAACTGTATAAATCCTTGTTCTTCTCTTGCTATCTTTTTTTGGTTACATCTTAGCATGTTAATGTTTGGAATTTTCATGAATGTTATAGGTTTCTTGGGGGATTGTATTAAAGAGTTAAGGGCCTTTCTATGTAAAGTTTTCCAATGAAAGTCAAAGATGAAGGAAAATGTGAAAATGAGCCTCCCCGAGTAGTAGAGGTGACGGTGTTTGATTACTTTGTAAATACAAAGTGAACTCCTTTGAAGTATTATGGTGATCTTTTGTGCTTAGATGTAGGGAGTAAAAAATGATACAACTATCTTCCAATAGAGGTCAGTATGATAATCTTTCTATGTATTATGCAATGGTTACTTCAACACGGGATTTGATGTGAAAATATGCAAAGAAAGAAATTGAATATTTAATGGGTGTGTTTTCTCTAATTGCCACCTTTGTGAAATCCTTCCAGGCCAGAGATATACAAAGTCCATTTTTCCTACACAACACTCAGCACTTGTGGCGCAAACCATAAAAAATCCATATGAATGAATGCAAGTGTTAAATAGGGCTTATCGTGGGTGGTTCAAGAACTCAACCCTTTAAATCTACCAATTGTTTTTCAACATTGATATTAAATTCCCTCAATAATGGGTCAGAGTTGTAATCATTGACTTGAATTGCCTGCATTGTTACATTTTGTTTTTCATACAGAGGAAATACAATGAATTCCGAACAAAAATATACTTGCCCTATTTAACACTTACATTCGTTCATATGGCTTTTGTCATCTAAATTGTTTTGGACAGTTTGGTTTCAAATTAAACTTTAATCAAACCCACCTCCCTGCTTTTAGACTATGCTTAAAGCAGCAAAAATTCGCACATGTGCAATTGTTAGTTTCTCTTCAAGAATTCGTTCAAATGAAATAGTGAACATTGGATTATATGTATATAATATATATATATATATATTCGCACATCGTGGGATCTCCAATGGCGGGCGCTCGTCGAAGGTGTAGCACCTTCGTCAGACGCATTGTATGCTCATTGGATATCCACTAGGAATATGGCCATCATTTCTCCATTGATGATATAGTGTGTCTGATGGAGGTGCTACACCTCCGACAGGCGCATGTCATCGGATCTGTAGTCGGCTATCCGAAAATGGGAACACCAAAAAGTTGATGGTGTATCGTCAGAAATGGATCCTATTTTACATTGTTTTACGGCCTCCATGGTCCTCGGTATATTGACGATGAAATCGTCGGATATACGACGATGTTGTAAATGTTGGATAATTGTTGTAGTTCTAGCGACGACACTAGGACCCAAGACCTTGTTGTATTATCGACGGCGTGGAGTCTAAAAACCGATGAAATCCCATCAAATTTCATTGCACCTTGCAGTAGTGTGGTATGTGGATGAAAAGGTAGGGCCCCATGCGACCTTCACATCTTTAGCCAAGACTTTCTTATCCTTTTCCAATTAACTATATGCCATGACACTTGCTTGGAAATCCTCTCAAATTTTCTCCAAACCACTTCCACTCATATTGTGGATCACATCCACAAATGGTGTTGAAGAAGAAGCATGTGTAAAATTGAAACCACCCATGAACAACGTCTAGATTGGTTCCTCGAATCGCAAGTGCCCCTCATCGCAAAGGATGTGGTTGTTGGAGATATTACACACTCACCTAGGTAATAATTTTCCTAAGGTTGATAGTCTAATGTTGAGAGTGCTTCCTTAGATGAGAATATTCTCTCTATAGAATATTCCCCTACAAAATAGGGTGCTCCTCTTTAGTTCAGAGTCAATTACACCTCATTTAGACTAGTGGAGTGGATTCTTGAATGGAAACCTTGGTATTATCACCAAGTGTTACATGCGTACCTCGGTATCATCACCATGAGTGTGCACTTATCTTGGTATCATCACCAAGAAGGTGCCACACATGTGCATGCATTATTCTCTACTCACTCCACTAGTGATTAGTTAGTTAACCAATGACTACATGGTTAGTTAACTAGGACTAGGTGGCAGTTCACTCCAGAGTCTGTCAATGAGTCCTCACATCTCTCTAGATCACTACTATGGCACATTAGTTACTCATGTAGCCTATATCTATTGTAAATTATTCGCTCTTTGAGTGTGGAATACAATTAATACAATTCATTATTCTACTCTCTTCTCTTCTCCCTCGCAAGCTTTGTGTGTTCATTTTCTACTAGCTAGGTTCGTTGTGAAAACTTCACATGGTATTAGATCCCACAAGTTGCTAGGATCAAGGTGCACAAGTATCTTATTTAAGGGTCCAAAAGGAATATGCAATCAAAAGATATGGATTACTCGTCGACAATACTTCTCACGCCTCATAACTACTTCGAGTGGAAGCTAAAAATTATGCATCAACTCATATTCAAGGGATTGTACCGATTGAAAATGGAAACAAAAGAAAGTATTGATTCCGTCAATGAGAAAAATGATTTTCTCAACAGACAAGGCATGGCTCTCGGACTTATTTTCATGTATGTTTCTCTTGAACTACAATATCATGTAGAGGAGGAATCACTCTTAACTTTGGAAGAACTATGGACCAGATTGGAGGTTCTATTTGGGAATAAGGAATATTGTAAAGATTGCATGCAGAAGGATGACAAGATAGAACCAATAAAAAATCCATTGAAAGATCAAACCTCTTAGTTTGAAGAGACTTCTACACAGGTATCTGCACAATTTTGTGTTCCATTCATTGGAGATGATGTCTACTCCATTTCATATTTGTTTTCTAAATCGCATGTGGAAGATATCATGCATGTATCTCAAGAGCCACATGAAGAATTTTTGGTATGTTCCATGCATGCATCCCAGGAGCCACATGAAGAGACTATCATGCATGCATCTCATGAGTCAAAAAGGGGGTCATGCACTTAAGATTAACTTATGTCACGTTTTGAGTAGAATTTGTGGGGAAAAAATGGATATTTTAATTCAGCTCGTAAAAATATCCAATTTCAAAAAAGAAATTGTCTGAAACGGAGTCCAAGAAGTGAAGTTATGAGTATTTTAAAATCAACAAATTTTAGCATTTTTCCAGAAATGGTCACGTGATTTGCAAAGTTTCATCCAAACTTCACATGATATGGGATTGGATATTCTTCTTTACAATAATATAAAGTGGATATATGTGGACATCTCATTGGTTCCTCTACTTTATCAAATCCATACAGAAATCTACCTCTTCAACAAAATATTCATTGAGCATAAGTTTGCACTTTTGCAAGGTCATTTTGGAGTGAAGGACACAGTTGCTTAGCAACTGCTTTTGTTCCTTCTTCGTTTTTTTTTATGTGTTGTACTTTGAGGGGGGGGGGGGGCATTCCCATGAGTTTTTCCCTCTTTCCTCTATTTTCAATATTTCATTCTTAGATGCATTGTAAAATGGGTACCTAATATGGCCTTGGTTGTCGGGACCCATTCATCATTTACACCCTAGTAGTGTTCAGGGGGTGTTGGAGATATTACACACTCACCTAGGTAATTATTTTCCTAAGGTTGATAGTCCAATGTTGAGAGTGTTCCCTTAGATGAGATTATTCTCTCTATAGAATATTCCCCTACAAAATAGGATGATCCTCTTAAGTTCAGAGTCAGTTATGCCTCATTTAGAATAGTGGAGTGGAGTCTTGCATGGAAACCTCAGTATTATCACCAAGCATTACATGCATACCTCAGCATCATCACCATGAGTGTGCACTTACCTTGGGATCATCACCAAGAAGTCACCGCACACATGCATGAATGATTCTCTCCTCGCTCCACTAGTGATTATTCAGTTAACCAATGACCGTGTGGCTAGTTAACTAGGACCAGGTGGCAGTTCACTCTAGAGTCTGTTAGCGAGTCCTTGCATCTCTCTAGATCACTAATATGGTGCATTAGTTACTTGTGTAGCCTATATCTATTGTAAATTATTCACTCTTTGAGTGTGGAATACAATTAATATAATTCATTATTCTACTATCATCTCTTCTCTCTCGCTAGCTTTGTGTGTTCATTTTCTAATAGCTAGGTTCATTGTGAAAACTTCACAGTGGCCACTACCATGCCACACACCAAAGACGAAGCCATCACCAAGTCCCAACAATTTTATTTTATATACTCATATTATAGATACCTTTATACAGTTCTCCCAAATGATCCTTGATCGTTTCCATTCGCTCAATAAAATCCTAGATCATCCCATCCAGTAGACGGAATGATTAAGTCCATGACCCTCCTCAATCCCTATAGTAACCATATGTCTTCACATGGAACCAATCAATACACAAATAACTATGGAGGAGCACCATACTACCCTCCTCCTATAGGTGCACCATATTCACCTAATTACACATTCCCTACTCCCCCTCCTCAAACAGTTGGGGGGCACAACCCTACATAACACATGAATCATTTTTCCCAACCAGGTATGTATATTCCTAGGCATATGCATGGGCCTTCATGAAACTCATGTTTTGGTGGAGGACCCTCAACATCATACAACCCTTGTGTACCTTCACAATAGAGTAAGCCATATTATCCTTTCCCTACCCCCCACAACCCAATGCCATGCCACCATAAGGGAAACAATAGGCCAATGTCAATTATGTCCAACCTTCACTAATATAGGAAGTTCAATAATTCGAACAACTAAATATGGTTAACCATGCCACATAGCATAACAATGTAAAGAACAAGGGGGGGGGTTGTGGAATCCAATGCAAACCAGGGATAGGGGGCAACCCCCAACAACAAAAACCCCTAGCTAGGAGCAATATTAATGTTGGTAATCAAAACTAGAATACTGAGAAAAACAATGGACAACAACGATAAGGGAAAAACAACAACCTTAGAACCAAATTTCACTGCACATTATGCGGTGAGTATGGGTATTATACTCGTCGCTTCCCCCAAATCACTAACTTCAAAAGAATGAAGTAGTATATAAACACCGAATGACTTCGTGCTCCACAGGGTGCCCCACAAGTTCAATAGAACTTTCCTCAACCAACACCACTAACCATTTTACATAACCCATTCCCTCATCAAAGAGTGTTCTCTACACAACAATAATTTGTCCCTCCACTTAGAAGATGGGTCAATACCCTAACCCAGGACAATCTCAACCTACCAATTCTTGAACCCATAACATTCTTATAACAAAAAAGGAGGAGGTTCTTATTCATACTCACAATCATCAATATGGTATGCCCCTTGACTCTACTCCAACCACATCAGATGAACTCCAATTACCAACAAGTCCCCCTTTGATGATCTTCTATCCCAATGGAGACCCTACCCCACGTGTATCGAGAGCACCTATATGGCGCACTTCTCATAACTCACATGTTATGGAAACACATCGTTATAGCCTTGTGGATTATTTAGCTCAATCTCTTGTAGCCATGTCCATACTTCAGGTCTTGCAAACCTTCCCTTCACAAAGGAAATCCTTGTTGTCCACATTGGGGGCAATCGACCCTTTCGAATCACACCTCATTACTTTTTATTTGGAAAACTCATAACCTTAGCTTCCTTCCTTGGTTTCTTTCCAAATCCCAGTCACAATTCGGAATTTCATTTTCCATAAATGCATCATGGATGAGGGATCATCCACATCCATTATGTCCACAAATTTCTAGAAAAATCTCAACTCCCCTAAGCTTACCCCTTCTACTATCACCCTTCAGGTGTATGATGGTTTCCCATCGCAACCCAAGGGTCTTTTTCAAAACAACCTCATAGATCTAGAGGGTAAGAAAATATTAATTGGCATTTAGGGCATAGACGCCCCACTGGACTACAACATCTTGCTAGGAAATAGTTACATGTACACAATGAAGGTAATGGGCGCATCTATGTTTCGCACCATGATATTCCCCCACAATGGAAAGGTTGTCATGGTTGACTAGTTAACACATTATGAACCCCACCCCTCAATGAATTTGGATAATATTCTCCCCCTTATTGAGGCACAATTAGACATCTTAGCGGTCATGGAAATAGGTCGAGGAATATTTCAAGACCCCTCACTCCTTGGCACATAGTAGGGTGACCCACCTTGCATACCACCCTCAGAATATGCCCAAGTGTGCATGATCACTTATGTCATGACAGAACCAAACGCTCATTCTACCCCTAATACAACCATAATAGAGTTGACTCCATAGATTTCCCCATGTGAATGACCAACCAACAGTTTGGAAAACCCGTCCTCAACCCCTTACCCAATTACCATTCTTCTATCCACCACCAAGAGTTACGGCATACCAGGTAGTATCTACCCTTACCCTTCACAATATGGTGATTGTTATCATTGTGTGGTATATTGACCCCCCATCTATGGTACCAACACCATCCCTTCCCCCTAAAATGACTACACTACCCATGCAGACCATGCTTCAACCAATATTACTATAACATGGTCACACAAATGGGGGGAAGAATACCAACACCGAGGGAAGGAAGAAGAAATATAGGGGAAATACTCAAGCCACACCTTGAGTTCAAACCCCTTGTGCACTTTGTGAAGCACGAGGTCACCCCACCAATTTTTTTCCTACCCTTATGGAGTTATGGAACCTTATCCATCTCCATCAGGAAAAACCATTGTTTCCCACTTTGACAGAAATGTCCATTGACCCTACCCAAGAGTCTACCACCCCACGCAATAAAACATTGGGTACCAACTTCGCATGTGTTATATTTTCACAATATGGCCATTACACTCATCATTGTCCCACTCTAACTTAGTTTCGAGAAATATTCTGCCTAAAAACCCTACTAGAGCTTAGTCATGATGTATCACAACCGTCAACATCCCTGACATCTAGTTCCTCTAAAATTTATTTCACATCCACTTATGTGAATGCACTTTGTTGGGTTAACCCTTTTTCATTCCATGATTGTGTGCATACCATTCTTCTTAATGTTGGGTCTTTTTAGACCCAAGGTTTGTCCATAGTTGTCCAACAAAACCCCAAAGCAATGGCATATCAATCCTTAGCCAAGGTTGAGGAAGGTATCACCTGAGATGCAGAGAGGATCATAGATACCATAAGGTCTTGTGACAGGGATGAAGGATTAAACACATGAAACATTATTGCAATTGGAATCCATGTAAATCAGGTTTGATAATCTATTTAGGACTAAGAATTAAATCTATACACATGCATATTCAAGTCATTCATAACAGACACGAATTAGATCAGAATTGTCATATATTTATTACTGGAACCATTTTGTCACATCATAGATATAAAGTGTGTTGAAAATTTTCCTATGACATCCATGGAACTCCATATCATTACTATATAAAACAGTGGAAATACAACATAATGCACCATGCACCTTGCCTTAGGATTCAGACATATCAAAGACACAGGAATATATTCAAAACATCACAAGATTACATCAAGCTCAAAGTGAGATTGATACCGATAGCTAAGTTAAATCAAAACTCTCTAACTATCCAGATAGCCAATGAATGGACTAATTAAATAATTGTCTTTCTAAGCTTAGAGCTCCCTTTTATATCTTCTGTTTTTCGGGAGCGTTATCTCTTTATGCTCTGCTCCACTCTCTCATCTAATCCAACTACCTCACACCCTTCTGGTGATCCAGGTTATTTTGGGAATGACATGAAGACATAAATATAGTAGATATATAACAAGGAAATACATAGATATATTTCAAGAAACATAGAAATATAGTGAAATCCAACTTCTATTAATGAATAAGAGAGAAAAACATTGTAGAACACAAACTGGTAGAATGGGTAGCTTATCTCTAAAAATAAAGAGATGTTGGCTACACTTCTTTCGCAATAAGATTTACAGATTCACACTCCATTGCATGCTTCAAGGGCCTCCTTCACCTCAATTATATATGAGAGAGTGAGACGATAACAATTCCCATGATGCATGTGGGATAAATTAGTCTAAGTTTATAAAATGACATAGGAATGTAAAATACTAAGACTTTCCGGGTGGTCATTGTTCCTAGTACTATTCTAGCCTGAGTGTGCTTAACTATAGAGTTCTAATGGGATCTGTTGCATTAACGCTATGCTATAAGCATGTACATAAGACCATTAGGAAATCATTATACAGTGTCTGTAATTAACAAATAAAGATGGCATTACATTCCATTCCCCATCAAAAGGGTGAATATCATGGTTTATCAAAACCATATGCTTGAAATGTTGATTCAGTGGAAAAGGTGGATGGCCACCGAGATTCATCTGGATCATTCCTCCCCCCTTAGGAAGAAATGGTCCCCATTGCATCAAGTTCTCTCAAGAGATGGAGAAACTTCTGCTAAAACTGAACCATGGTGAGTCGCTTACCTTGTTGAAGTAGATGTCTTGCTTGTACTTTTCCTGTGGAAGGATTTCATGAACCTGTTGGAGGTGTTGGATCCATTCAACAGATCTAGTTGTATGATATACCTTGGTCTAAGTGTGGGAGGACTTTGTCATTGAAGATGCAACAAGAAGAGCTATATCAATATTGGGGGCTAATGGTTGGAACACCAAGCACACCTGAAAAGGGTCATGGCCAATAGAACTATGTTGAACATGTGGAAGACTCTCATTCTCTTTGTGCTCCTCTACAATCTTGTTGATCTACTTCTGCTAGATAGAAACTTCTTGGGCTGAGGTCATAGTGGTCACAGTGACCTTCTATTCACCTTCTGATTGAATCATGAAGAGGGAAAACTTTATGGTCTGAGAGATTACTTTGTGGCATTGTTTTTTTGAGATCAATGAAGTGGTAGTAGTTGGAGTTACCTCTGGTATCCTGTAAACATGACCTCCTAGAGTAACAATGACATTGTGGGGTCGAGACTCATAGATATCATGACATTTCCACATATATGGTTGTCCTAAAAGAACATCATATACTTCAAGTGGGGAAACATCACACACTACCTCATCCTTGAAGGGATTTATGCCATAGCACAAGCGGCACTATTGGTTGACACGAATGTCTTGTCCCCGACTCAACCATCCGATGGTGTATGGTTGGGGGTGTGGCATCATTGGAAACTTCAATCTCTTGACAACCTCAGTTGATATCAGGTTATTTTGACTCCCATTGTCAACAATGAAATGCAGTGAGGTCCCCTTTACCCACATCTATGAGTGGAAAAGGTGCTCCCCCTCCTCAAGCTCCTCTGGTTCTTCTGGTTGTATTGTTGCGGCTTTGATGGTAGCAGTGGCTTCTACATCAATGATATGTTTCCCTTTATTTTGATTTGAATCAAAGTCCAAGTCAGGTTCTGATTATTTATATTTGAGCTCAGGCCACCAATGATTGTTTTGAGCGACATTCATCGGTGTTATGCCAGGGGCCATTGTGGAAATCACACCACTTTCTAGTGTCTTTCTTAGACTTCCCATTACCCTTATTTTCATATGTCTTGGACTGGCTCACTTGAGGTTGACACTCCTTTCTCTTTCCTTCATTTTGTGAGTTAGGGTTTCCTTTTCCATGATTATGTTGTGGTGTATTTTCAAACTCGAACTCCCACTTACTATGCTGCTTGAATTTTTGCTCAATTTTGTCTACATATCGATAAGCAGCTCCCAGTGAGGAGATGTCCAATAAATCCATCTTTGTTTGCATTTACCTATGTAGACCACTGTGATAATTCAAAACCAGGTGTCGCTCAGAGTCTTTGATACCCAGCTTTGAGCGCAAGGTATGAAATATGTTAGTGTACTCCGGCACCATCTAATCTATTCATTAACACAGAGTCGTCCATCTCATGTATTGGTCATCATAGTTTCTGATAGGGTAGAACTCCTCCTTTAGGGAATATATAAAGGTTTCCCAAGTGGTTTATCTCTTGAATGGTGTAGATTCATTCATGGTGTATCTCTCCTAGTAACCTTCCCACCAAGCTTTGACATGGGGAAGGGATTTAAGGAGTGAAAAGGTGATCTTTTCACTGTCGGAAAAATTTTGGACGGAGTAATAACCTTCTAGTAGATTCAACTATTTTTCTATAGAATATGCATCTATTTGGCCTTCAAATAAAGGGATATCAAAATTAATGTATACCTTGAAGGGTGCCGCACCTTTGAAATGGTTTCTTGTTGAAGATGCCTCGATCGTTGCCATCGGTAGTCTTCGAAGGATCTAAGCGAAGTTGTCCACTATATCGTTCCTCTGTCACATGAGGGATTCCTCGAGCAATATCTTGAAAGGATATCATGCTCTTCCATCTCTCTTTTTTTCCTCCATGGGAGGTCGCTTAGGCTAGCGAGAGAGGTTTTCCTCAAGTGAAACTAGCTCAAGACACAAATCTCTATACCCTAACCTCATTGGGGACATGCTCTGAGAAATGACAAGGAGCAGACTACTTTGATACCACTAATATATATTCCTCATGCATCCCCTTAGGTGTTCACAAAAATATCGAATGAGCACACACAACTTCAGTTGTGTGTGCGCACAAAATTGAACCCAAAACTTTGGGTGCCAATAGGCCCTTGTTAGAAAAATAGGATCGCGAAGCAATAAAATAATACAAATGCAGAAATAAAACACAGAAGATACACAATACAATAGAGACACAGATATATGTGGTTCACTAGTGTGGGCTACGTCCACTAGAGAAATTTCCAAGTGCTTCCTTTTATTATCTAGCAAAATGAAGGGATACAACCTACAATAGAGCCACTGTAACTTCCTCTTCTTTCTCTCACAATATCCTCTCTCGGAATACAATATTCGCAATGATACATAGTCGCAATACAATTCCCTCATAAAAGAGGGTTCCTTCTAGGGAAAAAAACCCTAAAATAACTTTTATCATCATATTTGCGACCTTATATTGAACGGTCCAGATTTACTATGAAATTATAATATACATTTACAAGGCAATTTTTCCTTCGGGGGCAATCCCCCCCACGTGGAGGAGTGTACAGTATTTAGAGGTGTACAATATTCATGGGGCATAAACATGGATGAAAACAAAGACCTATGAATCAAGAATATAATCAGGCTCCACAACCAATAACCCCCACCACTATTATCTGGCTCATCCTTGAGCCAATTTATGCATATTATTCAGGCGGGTAATTTGAGGAAGAGAATACCATCGTTCTTCAAAACAACTATGATTGTGTCTAGTTGTTCAAACCAGAACCTTCACTAGAACCCGTGGAAGTGAATGAGGGATATATTTAAAGTCCCCCATTAAGAACTATCTCCTAAATAGTGGTGATGTTCCCTCAAGAGAGAGCATCATTCTCTACTTGTCATTTTGTTATGGAGGTCTACGTCATCAACATTGTCCACATCAATATTCCATCAATGTATTGTTTCTTTTATTTTTTCCACCTGCTAATGGTATGAACAGACCACTCTAGGGTTGGTGGCCATTGGTTGTCAATGAAATATGAATTCCTTAACCCGGTGAAGCGCCTTGCTGAGAATCGGATCTTTTGCGGTGAACCGGGAGGTGGAAATAAACTGGGAACTCATATGGGTCCACTCAGTTGTTTTCCTTCTGAATTCCTCCTAAATGTACTAGCTTATAGGAATAGTATCCACGGTATGGAAGAACCAATGGACCCATTGGGATTGAGGTATTTTTTTAGCGGTCTAGTGTCGTTCATAGAATGAGATGTGTTCTTGAGGATATCAAGTGCCCTTATATCGGTTGTCTAGTTCAAATTCGATGATAGGCAGGAATTAGACTTTTATAAACTCAGCCACCTGCTCCCAGCTTAGAATATTCAGGCGGTGGGTTTCCCACCACCATGTTGGTGTCCCTTGAACCATGGTATCCATGGCCTGAAGTATTTTCTCTGAGGGAACGGTTTTTTCCATTTGTACCTAGAATGTCTCCACTAGCCCGGTGCCATAAAACCATGGGCCATCAGAAATTTCAGACATGATTCATCATGATTCTTTTGTGATTTGTGTGCATATGCACATGCACACTTCATAGAGCTTGTTCTTCCATCTATCTAGAGCATCCTCAAA
This sequence comes from Picea engelmannii, assembly GCA_009831015.1. NCBI lineage: Eukaryota > Viridiplantae > Streptophyta > Pinopsida > Pinales > Pinaceae > Picea > Picea engelmannii. The sequence goes on along the minus strand of ML781018.1, from coordinate 83,275 downwards.
ATATGTGTCATAAGATTTGACACTCCTCCAACTTAATTCACCATCTTTAGTGGGGTTGATGTAGTCCTCCCTGTGCCTCATGACCTTGTAAATATTTTCAATGCCCGAGCTCCACACATCCTCATCTATGGGCTCATTGTAGCAGTCACCCTCATATGGGTCTAGTGGTGCAACCATGCATAGGGTGTTAGTTTCAAAGGACATCTTCCTCATCTTCAAGTTTAACACTGCATTATTGTCAAAGGCCGAGTCAATTCCCAGCAATGCAAGGTAGGGATCAAAGTCGTCCATGATCTCGATGACTTTAAAATAGGACTTTGTTTTCACTCCTTCGATGTTCATTTCTACTTGATCCAACCATCCTATGGGATAGATATTGTATTGATTGGCTAACTGGAGCTGGATGGGTGACCAGACCAACTTAGGCTTACCCATCACTTCCCAATACTTCTTGGGTAAAATGTTCACATCAGATCCCAGGTCCAATATGACTCCATCCATGTCATACCCACCAAGCTTTATTGTCATATTAAACTCTTGGCCAGTGCACTTTTTCTTGTTGACTTGGTAGACATCCCTTTTTGAGAGAAGAGTCGATATGGTGGTCTCCTCTCCTTGTTCTTCCATGCAAGCCGTTAATATCTGGGTCAACTTACTTGCATCTTATCGATCTTTAAGCAAGTGCAAATAGTAGTGTAAGAAGGTATTGACTTTATCGTTGGCCTATGCCATGTGACCTAGGTCAAGGAAGGCTTCTGCATGCACTGTGTGTTGCAACTCCTTTTGTCCCTATCCTTCATAAGCCCTTTTCTTAGTGCATCAAAGCGTAGTGTGTATGTGTGCTTGTTCTATCGATATTTGGGTTACACATTGTATTTCCTCACGTACACTAGCCTCCTCCAAAGATATCCTCATCACATGTTGTAATTCTTTGTGTGCACAAGCTTCTTCCAACGAACTTTGTGTCACCCACTGCACCTCTTCATGGATTTGTGCTTCCTCTAGAGACATTTGTGTCACCCTCTTCATTTCCTCTCTAATTTATGCATGTTCAAGAGAACTTTGAGTCACATCTTGCATCTCCTTGTGCACTCTTTCATCTTCAAGGGCTCTTTGTGCATCGCACAGAAACTGCTTCTGTTGAGCAACATCAAACTTTGGAGGGGGATGAGGTACCTTCCTTATCTTTCTCTCTAGTTGTTGAACTAAGCCTTCACCATGATCAAATTATTCGCCTATCTTCGCCCCTCCATGGGTTACTACCTGAACATCTACTTCCATGTTCTTCTTCTTGTTTATGTGTAGCTCGGCATGCACCATGTTACAATTGGTTTTCTTGTCCTCCCACTTCTTCAGTAATTCAAGATAGTCCTCAATTACATGTTCAAGACTATAACAATATGCACAGATCATGTGTAGTTTATTGAAAAATTGTGAGACATAACCAATCTCACTGTAATTGAAACATGTGGGGGGGTCTACTGCATCCTCCACCATATACGCGATTTTGACCATGCCCATATCCACCTCGGGGTCCACCTTGATATCTTCCTCTGGAAACGCCACCGTGTTGACCACCTTTTTTCTCCTCTTGTACTTGGAATGCATCACAGGTGTTATCTTTCATTAACTGAAGGGAACGACAACTATTGAGATCATGGCCAACGAATTTACAAAACTCATAGAATTGGGTGTGATTCATTGTTTGATATTTCTATAATGTGGGATAGTGGGGTGGCACATGGTCCCATTGTCTGCATATTTCACACCATTCTGACTGTTCATATGGAAATGGACTCGACATTTCTATCACCACATAATTCAAAAGGACCGGGCACTTGTCTCGATGATGCCCCTCTGAACGACATGTAGTACACCACACATGCTCCTGCAGGACTTTAGTCTTGGACATATAATGCAACACTATTTTTAGGTTGGCCAGTTGTGACTAAAATTGTGCCAACCCACTTGATGTCTATGTGCCTCCAGGTGTAGCTTCCAAGCAAATCGCAATCTCGATTGCCTCAACCTGAGTCGTGACCTTTTGTTGGGTGAGTGGGAATCCAATATAGGGGAGAAACCCCGCAATGAACCAATCTTTCTGTCACACTTCTTGGATCTAGATTTTCATCCTATCCAATAATATTTTGAATCGCTGGTCATAATCCCAGACAGTTTCTCCTTCCTTTGGCTTGATCTCCTTGATTTTTGTAATGCATTGTGATTCTAACTTCAGATTTTGAAACTCCTGAAGTAGATCCTTCTTGATCTTGGATAGGGACCTCACCTGTCCTGCTGGCACAGTAGCTTTGTACTTCATGTACCACATCAGGGCCCTATCCCTGAACGTAGTCTCTAGTTGCACGATCTTAGTTGCGTCATCTGTAACTCTCTTTACATACTAGATTGCATCACAGGTGAACCATTTTTGCTCTACATCGTCCTTACCCATTCCATGAAACACAGGAAACCTTGGTGTACTATCTTTATTTTCCATCTTTGAACTAGAGATATTTCCTCTTCTCTTACCGTTATTGGCTTGATATTTCCACACTGCTATCGCTTGGGCTAAAGTATTGTTGAATTCACCTCCTTCTTCACTTGTCTCTTCACTTGTTTCTTCTTCTTCTCTTTCTTTGACTCTAATCTCTCCATTATTTGCTATGTTTTATTCTTGATTAAAAATGTGCAAGCGAGATGGTACAAAGGGGGGTAAGACCATCTTCTTATGAAACTTCTCATGAGATAACGCAAAGAGCTATCTACGTGTAGTTTCGTAAGACCATCCAATAATATCAACTCATCTCCCCCACCACTAGGGGAGCCTCCATATTCCTTTTCTTTTGGTGCACCTTGCATAGAATCATTATCTCCACTCAACACGCAATTTCTTTGTACACCATCCTCGCTCCTACTCAGTGTACTTCAACTATGCTAAGTGACAAACTCTGTTCTGATTTGCGCCTCACTGTATTGCAAGACAACTTATTTTCTTGTCAGCACGTAATCGTGTGATGCTTCTTCCTCCTATTATATCGGTGCACCACACATGTGCACTCTCTTCTCTCTTAAGGTTGAGGTATGATGCAACACCAAAAGGGTATGGGCTTCATTACCTAGGCCCTCACTACCACTACTGTCACTATTGGTATCTTCGAAGCCAAGCCTCTTTGCAAGCTTTTCCTCACCTTTTCTCCACTCTAGCACAACATCCTATCCCACACCACTTCCTAGTGTGAGTTTCCTCTTCATCATGGGCCCAACAACTTGTTTCACACCCTTGACTACCTCTTCTCTACTCTTCTACTCAACTTTCTTTCTCAAATTATCTCTTCTTATGTATCTCTTGGCTCTCTTTCTCCTTTACTCCTCTGGTTCTATTCCAGTCTTCACCTCATCTCAACAACTTCTTGGATCCTCCTCAATGGATCCATCTTCTGGATATTTTTCCCCACCTTTTCCCACCCCCCCCAGCGCTAGGTGGTTTACTCATCCATTCTATCAGGTTCCATGCACACCATTCTTCTTTCTACAAAAAAAATCTTCATCCAGAGTGGAATTTATTCTAGCGTCCACTTCCTTCGACCTTCTTCAAAATTTCTTTCAACCTCGCTGAAAGAATCACTATATTCTATAGAAAACTCAATAATGTAGCATTCCTTCACTCGAGAGAACCAAAAATCAATATCCTAAGTCCACTTGTTATATATCACCCTCAATCTATCAAGCTTGGCTTGATCCCAAACTATTGGCTCCAATGGAAATGCAATCGAGTTGACCTCGACTTGTCTCTTTAACCATTCATGCAACAAACATGGAAATTACATGAAGAAGAGCTCATGCATGTCTGAGTAAAGATATATGTCTTTCCATTCCTTTGCATTCCCCTGCAATCCTTGCATCTCTCACAGGGAAAACTCATCTTCGTTCACTTCAATCTAGTCTTGAATCTCCTCCTTAGAAAGATGCCAACTCATTTTTATTTTCCTCCATTGATCTAAAGAATACTTTAGGTCCTAGCAATGGAACCATTTGTTGGGTTCTCCTTTTTCGGTCCACACTTGTGTGCCTACATTCCTTCTTAACGTTGGGGAGTTTTAGACCCGAAGTTCATCCAAATTTTTCCAACAAAACCCCAAAGCATCAGTATATCAATCCTTGGACAAGGCCAAGGAAGGTCTCACCCAAGATGCAGAGAGGATCAAAGAGGCCATAAGTTCTTATGACAGGGATGAAGGATTAAACACATGAAACATTACTGCAATCGGCATCCATGTAACTCGGGTCTGATAATCTATATTTAGGACTAATAATAAAAACTATACATGCACATATTCAACTCATTCATAATAGACACAGATTAGATCAGAACTGCCATATCTTTATTACTAGAAGCATTCCATCACATTAAAGATATACAGTGTGTTGAACATTTGTCTATGATAGCCATGGAACTTCATATCATTACTATATAAAACAGTGGAAATACAACATAATGTGTCATGCACCTTTCCTTAGGATTTAGACATATCAAAGACACTAGAATATATTCAAAACATCACAAGATTACAACAAGCTCAGAGTGAGCTCGATACTGGTAGCTAAGCTAACTCAAAAATATCTAACTAGCCAGATAGCCAACCAAGGGACTAACTAACTAACTATCTTTTTGAGCTTAGAGCTCCCTTTTATATCTTTCTTTGTTGGGGAGCACTCTCTCTTTCTGCTCTACTCCACTTGCTTGTCTGATCCAACTACCTCACATGATTTTGGTGCCTTCCAGCACTCCATGTAGACTCTCTGTATCAGGGGAAATATTAACTATCTAGCTAGCTCATCTTTTGGCCACCCCACGTCTTCGTATGTTTTTTTCAATAATCATTTGGGGAGATTTCCTGATGATTCCTTTCTTGATTTCAGAGGACATATTCTTGGTTTCTGGCACAACTGAAAAAACTCGGACCAACGCACACTTAGTAGTCTTTACACTAGGTGTGCTACTAACAACACACCGAAAACACCTGGTCTGATCTGCACTCTATGGAATTCCTCACACATTTCCTTAGGTGCACGAAAAACTATGGAATAAGTGTTCAAAACTTTGTTTGTGCGCACACATAAAACTGAACCCAAAACTTTGGGTGCCAACACATGCCATACTTTCCCATGTGCACTATGTGGAAAATTGGACCATTTCACTTACATCTGCTCCTTGATCACCAAATATTGGATTCATAGAATGAATTTCATTCGAAATCTTTGAGAGGTCCTTCATGCTATAAGGTACCTCAAAATTACCACCACCCCCAAGGGTACGTCGAACACGCCTACCCAGGAGAAGGCACTCATCGCTCTTTCCTCATTAGCTTCATTGATGTGACCACGACATATGCACTTCCTCCGACCCAACCTAACTCACCAGAAATCCAACAACAAGAAATTCTCCCTCCTCCTAGAGACCATGAAACACACACGTGTGTACATATTTGTTACATTTCTTCCAGCAAAGGATCAATCCCTTTATTTGAACAATCAAACCCTATTGAAAATATCACTACCATACCACAATTCATTTCCACTTGCACTACCTCAACAATCATCGATTCTTCGACCCCCATTTCTATGTCAATCTCTTGTGTTATGTCTGGCCCCATTACGCCACTCTTGCCCATTCATACCTCTAAGAGGTATTTTCTATCGCATGTCTTTCATTCAAACGAATATATCCTAGAGTTCATGATGGCACCTAACTACCCATGGGACACAATGCACCATCGATCATTCTTCCTACCTTGGGATGATTTTCAACCCACCAATGACACCAACATTTTTGCGGCTGAAACTAAGGACCTCATTCCTCCTAGGCATACAGATTGGTTCAAAAACCTAATCCCCGCCCCCAACACTTTTGAAGAAAGGAACATGGCGAACATATCCCCAAACATCAAGGTGGACATTTCCATCAAACCAAGCATCGCTAAAGAAATCACCCTTTGTGTCACATGCTCCTTTGAAGAAGTCTTTTCCTACAAGGCTCTTTTTCAAGAGTATCGTGATATTTTTGCATGTTCATGTACTGAAATTCTTGATCTTGGCCCAGACATTGTCGAACACTGAATTGACACTTGGCATGATGTTTCACCCATCCGCAAAAATCAGTGACCCATGCATCCATCCAAATCCATGGATAGCAAAGTTGAAATCGATAAGCTATTCATAATCGATTTCATATACCTCATCGTGTATACATCGTGGGTCTCTAACCCCATCCCTGTTAACAAAAAACAAGGAACCATTCACATTTGTACAAACTTTAGAGACCTAAATAGAGCTTGTCCCAAGGACAAATTTTCCACCCCTTTCATCGATCAAGTGATTGATTCTTGCACTGGACATGAAGCCTTATCATTTATGGATGCATTCTCAAGCTACAACCAAATTCAAATCCACCATGCAAATCAATACAAGACTGCATTCAC
>ML781018.1:42679-59885 GCA_009831015.1 Picea engelmannii | reverse complement strand
TAGTAATCTCCGCTATAAACAGAGAAGGGGGAATTTTGGGGGGGGAGGTTCCATAAAAACCTCTGTTGGATGGGGTTTTCCTTGTAATGGGTGTAATATTCATAATAATAGAAATTATAGGTTAAGCTTTTGTTTCAAAGGAAAAAAATTTACTTTTAGTATGTACAGTAAGCACGAATAAGAAAGAGAGTCTGACATAAATTCCATCATAGAGAAACTCTTGCTAAACCTCTTCTAACATGTCTTTCACATACCTTGAAATAAATATGTATGACATATTGGCCTACATCATTAAAGAAATCAAAATGGTGGTCAAAACAAAAATTATAAAACAATTATCTTCGTAGAAATATGGAAATTCAACAAATCTCATCAAAGCAAAGTTGCATGACATAACTATACAAAGTTTAAAAGGTGGGAATAATTAGAGGGAGGAAGGTAATAAGTGTTGGAAATAGTGTTTTCATCAATGTCAAAGATAGGGGGAGACTATGGATGTCCAAGATAAAGATTGAAAGATGGATATTGTTGAAAATATTGTTTTTTGGATTTTTGATGCTAAATTTGGATACCCTATCTTTGAAGGAACTTTTACCATAGATACTGAGATCAAATTGGAGCATAGGGATATGCAATTCCCTTATTATGAGACCTTTCCAAAGGTATATGGAATTCCCTTTAACTCCCTAGGAATGAGGAGATATGATCTTTTTCGTCCAACAACCCAGTCAAAAAATTTAGATCGGCTCAACCAATCTTTATAGGTCGGCCCTAAAAGTGAGGACAGAAATACTATTAATACAGGATAGATGTGCACATTTGTAGTGAAACCAAGTAAAATATCAAGTCTAAGGTGCGCAGAAGAGATATGAGGTCCGCTAAAGGAGTTGGGGTGTCTTTTTGGGATCTAAAAGTGTGCAAGAGAAGTCTAAGGAGTTTTCTTTGGATTTTCTTGTTCTTAAGGTGTGTTATGAAGGACTGAAGGTCTATGACGCTATAATGTGCATTGTTTAGAGGTTGTGATGTTGCAATGTGCATTATTTTGAGGTTATGATGTTGCAGTATAGGATCATAGTCTGGGAATGATGCTATGAGGCTCGCTAGGGCATGAAGGCTAAATGTGACTAAGGTTTGAATCTATGTCTGAAGTATAAAGCATGTAGGTGAAGTCAAAAGTACTTTGTGTATGAAGATATTGGATTGGTGTTTATACATGTCTTACTGAGTTAGTGTTCAACTAAGGATATTGGTATCTCTAATAGGTTGGTCCCTACACAATATCTTGTTGAGTTGGTGCTCAGTTGAAAAGATTGGTGTCTCCAGCAGATTGGTGCCTGCAAATATTGTAACAGTAGGTTGGTGCCTACAGGTTCTTCTAAGTTGGTGCTCAGATAAGGGGATTGGTGTCTCCAAGAGGTTGGTTCCTACAAATATTGTAACAATAGGTTGGTACCTTCATGAATTTATAAAGATATGTTTTATGGTTTTCTCCCCATTAGGTTTCCATGTTATCTATGCATTGTGATTTGGGTTTATATGTGATTACTATTTCTCAGCTAATGAATGATTGATGAATGGTTAAATATAGTAAAATATATATTATATTGATTCACTCCCTCCCCCTCTCAATATAAGCATAAGTTCAACAATTGGTATCAGAGCAGGTTCCTTTAGAAATGATTTAACCACTAGAAGGCAGATCTCGAGCACATATGGATTGTAAGGAAGGTCTCCCTACAAACATAGCTCCTTTGTTTGATGGAAAAAATTATGCATCGCGGAGTATAAGAATGAAGGCATATTTAAAGGCTCCTTAGTTTGGTATTTTGGAATCAATCACAACAGGGTATACAGATGAAGTTAGAAAGGAGTCAAGTGAAAACAATGCAAAAGCAATAAATTTCTCTTGAGTGGCCTATCAAATTCTAAGCTTGTCAAGGTAACGAAGTGTACATCAACTAGATAGATTTGGGATAAGGTACAAAACATTTATGAAGAGAGATTCGATTATTGTTCCAATTGTGAATCAAAGACAAAGGAAGAAAAGGAATATAGTGATGATGAAGAAGAATCTATCTCCATAACCATGGAAACAAAACCTATTGATGAAGAAAATGAAGATAATCATAAAGAAAAGCTAGATTCAAAAGAATAATATCTTGAAGCAGAACTCATTAGTGCCTTAGAAGAAATAGATAGGATTAGGAGAAAGAATATAAAGAAAAATGAGCAATTTTAGAAACATGAAAAGAAGGATCATGATCTTGAAGAAACAGAGAAAATGGTTATCATCCTCAATACTCAACTAGAAGAGGCAAAGAGGGTAGAAGAATTGGTGAGAAGCCAACTGAAAGAAAATGAAGAAAATTATGAGAGGCTAAAGCTGAAATTGTTTCCTTAAGAAAGGAACTAGAGAAAACAATTGATCGATTGAATAGAAGCTTGATGTTTGGAAAGAGTATTGAAATATTAGATAATATTCTCGGTTTCCAAAGGTCACCATTCATCAAGAAATGTCTTGGCTATGAAGAAAAACAAAAGACCCCCGAGGGAGATGCAAGCACTAATGTCACAAAGCCATCAGAAAAGGAAAATGAAGAAAATCCTAAATGATATACCAATGTTCGCAAAGGATCCATCAAAAATAAATTCAACAACTGGAAAGGAAATGATGACGAACATAAATGTGATTCTTCTCACAAGAATCAGTTCAGAAGAGTCAATCCACCAAGAATACCTTTCACAAACTCGTACCAAAATCTTTATCTTGGCTATTGTTTTTCTTGTAATAATTTTGGTTATAAGATGATAGATTGTAGAGATTATGCAAGAAGTGATAATGTGAGAGATATAAATAGAGGTTCTTCTAAGACTTCAAAGAATGATTATGTGAGCAACAAAACCAGAAGTTCTCATGGGTTTGATAACACAAACTATAATTGATTTGCTCCTCTACTTGATTATGATATTGAATGTTATAAGTACATTAAGTACGGGCACATAGCAAGTGACTATAGAAGCAACATAATAAAGTATCCTAAACAAAATAGTGAAGAATATGTTCTTACCAAGCATAGAGAAGATACATCGGGGTGTGGAAAAGGAAGCAAGAAGAACCAAAGAAGGAAGAATGTGGACTTTCACTTTATGCTCAAAATAAAGAGAACCAATGGTACATTGATAGTGGATGTTCCAAACACATGACAGACGACCAGACCAAGTTTCTCACCTTGAAGGAAGAAAAAGGAGGTAGTATTACTTTTGGAGATAATGCTTATGCAAGGGCAGTTGGAAATTGTATTGTTAGTCTTGATAATAGAAAGAAAAAGACACAAAATGTCTTGTATGTTGAAGGGTTAAAGCATAATCTTCTAAGTGTAAGCCAAATGTGTGATCAAGGTTACAACCTCACATTTCATTCTAAAGGGTGTGAGATAAGGAACGCAGCTTTAGGAAGATTAGTGGAAAATGAAAACAGAACCTCAAGCGATGTATACATACTCGATGAATTCAAAGGAGAAAAATGGTGTATGGGATTGATGTCTCTCTCATATCGTCGGTAAAGGCAAGCACAAGATATTGGGTATCAACCCTTTTCCATTGATTTCAGAGGGGGAGAAGTTGTAGATGGAGGAAGATTTGCATACACGAGGAAAGTTGTAGATAGGGGGAGTATCAGAATTGACTAAGGGTTTCCATCAATGATAAAGGGGGATATTGTTGGAAATATTTTTTTCATCAATGTCAAAGACAATGGGAGACTACGGATGTCCAAGATGGAGATTGTTGGAAATATTGTTTTTGGATTTTCGATGCTCGGTTTGGATACCCTATCTTTGATGGAATGTTTACCCTAGATACCTATCAAATGGGAGAATAATTTATATGGTTGGAAATATTATTCGAATACCTTTCCAACAATATATGCAATTCCCTCTAACTCCCTAGGAATGAGGAGATATGAATTTTTTCATCCAACAACCTAGCCAGAAAATCTAGGTCGGCTCAGCCAGTCTTTAGAGGCCGGTCCTGAAAGTGAGGACAACAATACTATAAATATAGGGAAGATGTGCACATTTGTAGTGTAACCAAGCAAGAGATAAATTCTAAGGTGCACAGAAGAGATTTGAGGTGTGTTAAAGGAGTTTGGGTGTATTTTTAGGATCTAAAAGTGTGCAAGAGAAGTCTGAGGAGTTTTCTTGGGATTTTCTTTTTCTTACGGTGCGCTATGAAGGACTGAAGATTTGTGATGATACAATGTGCATTATTTTTAGTTTGTGATGTTTCAATGTGCGTTGTTTTGAGGTTGTTATGTTGCAATCTGGGATCATGTTTTAGGAATGATGTTATGAGGCTCGCTAGGGCATGAAGGTTAAAATGTGACTAGGTTTTGAAGCTATGTCTGAATTGTGAAGCATGCAGGTGAAGTCAGAAGTACTATGTGTATGAAGATATTGGATTGGTGTCTATACAGGTCTTACTGAGTTGGTACTCAACTAAGGAGATTGGTGTCTCAAATAGGTTGGTTCCTACACATTATCTTGTTGAGTTGGTGCTCAGTTGAAGAGATTGGTGTCTCCAGCAGGTTGGTGCCTGCAAATATTGTAACAACAGGTTGGTGCCTACAAGTTCTAGCACGTTGGTGCTCAGGTGAGGGGATCATTGTCTCCAATAGGTTGGTGCCTGCAAATATTGTAACAATAGGTTGGTGCTTACATGAATTTATAAAGATAAGTTTTATGGTTTTCTCCCCATTGGGTTTCCACGTTAAACTTTGTGCATTGTGATTTGAGTGTGTATGTGATTATTGTTTCTTATCTAATGAGTGATTGATGAATGGCTAAATAAAGTAAAAATTATCTTATACTGATCCACCCCCCCAATTCTCAGTATAATCATAAGTTCAACACTAAGTCCCTAGCATCCCTTTGTTCTTATATCTACAACTCGCTAATTTGGCAATTGACATCAGAATTTAACAATTTATCAACTATAGTATTAAGTTCTCTATAAACATGTTGAAAATTGATTGGGTGACAACTTGAGTGATCTAGTCCATAAGTGATCTTAGGGAAATCTTATTCATCTTGAAAGTGCCCTTTACCCATTCAATTATTGATTTCAAATCACCAAAAACTCACAACTTGTCAACATTTTTGTCGATGGTTAGATTTAACAAAGACTTTAGGGCATGAATCTTAGCTCGATTATTTCTACCTCTCCCCTCCCCTTATTATAATTTAAATCTAACTTCTTCATTTAGAAACAAAACTCCCCTAGCACCACAAGAACCAGGATTTCCCTAGCTTTCTCCATCAAAAACTCCCCATGCAGTATACCCATCAACCATTAACTCACGCACCTACCTAAGGGGTTTATATTCAAGAGGTTGTTTGATTCCCTCATAAGATCATTTTCTTTTGTGGGAAAATTCAAATGTTGAGAAATATAAGTCTCGAAACAAAACAATGTTTCTTGATATCTGCAACCCTCGTGATACAACTAGGGGTAGGACTCTATGATTTCCAACCAAAATTTCTTCCATCAACTTATTCTAAATTGACACTAGAGGTTGACCTTCCCATGTCATTGTAGCTCCTATACAAGAGAGGACCTCTTTCCATACTCCCTTGGAAAAGGGATAGTCCATTAAAGGATGTTGGATGGTATCTTGTTCAACTTTTCACACAACACATATCCCTATCCCCTGTAAAGATCTTTTTCAAAACATGTCCCATGTAATAATATCATTGCTTAGAGCCATCCATAAAAATTACCTTGATTTTAGAGGGGCCTTTTATGTCCATATTAGTTTCCACTAACAACTTTCATCCTGAGCAATATTTAGGAACATTGCCTTATATCCTAATCTTGCAGTATATATACCAGAACGGTTGTAGGATTATAGAAATTTGTCTTCATCACCTCTTAGTTTAATGGAATGGAGACAAAGTATACCCACCAAAGAGTCTCACTATTCAGCCTCTTGGCCAAATATATAATGTCCTGATTTTGACCCTTTGGAATGATCTAAACTTAATTATGTATATGTTTAATTTGTTTGCATAAATACTCTTATTTTTATGTTGTATTCACACCACGAGGTAGACATACCATGGTGATTGAGAATACTTGCAAACATTGACATTTGAAATTAATGAAATATCCAAGACTGGTTAACAAAGAAATGAGTGCCTAAAGGGGATATGATACAATGAGAGGGGAAAGGGAATGGGGTCTAAGGGAATGTTTATGTACCTAGTTACCATGTCTCTTATGCTTACTTTTCCTACCCACCTTGTCATTACATTAGCCTTCACTCAATTATAATGTTGATGTTGAACCTAGCCTATAGTCTAATTGGAGATATAAGAAGTGGACCTAACCATCTCCTAGATTTAGGTACCACCTCCTACATATTTGCACCTTTTCCCCTACATTTTTGGAGATATGACGTGTTGGATTAGGAGTCTTGCTTTTCATCTTTCACTCATGCCAAAGAAGGGAAATTAGAATTAAAAAAAGAGTCTTTTTTGGAAAGAATTAAGAAGAAAAAAATGGAGTTGTATGCTTGAAAAGAGAGTTTCCATATGATGGGACTAAATATCCCATGAAATAAATCCATTAGAACCTTGTGAAGATGAGGAGGAGGAGAGGAAACCGTGGAGAAGAAAAAGAAAGAAATGTTGTGAAACAATAGAGGCCAAGTTGATTAGAGAGATAGCCTTAGAATCCTAGAAGAGAGTTAATCGTAAAATTATCCAAGAACCAAGAGAAATGTTGTTGGAGTTCAATCTAAAAATGGATAGTAGCTTGGATTCTTTATGCACACATTGAAGAGCATTGGAGGGAAGTGACTTTTGAGGGATTGTTGAGCAAATAAGGGATTTTATTCTTTGTGTTGTGTGAGGAAAGTATTGTGAGTGATAAAGCTAATATATTTGAGATATTGGTAGGCAATACTCAATGGCGGGTTTCTTGGTTGATATTTTATTCTTTTGGGATGGGAAGAGTAGCTTGAGAGAGTCATAAATTTATCTTATTTTCCTTAGTGGCCTCGTAGGCTAGCTAGGGGGTGGCATCCATAGAGGACAGATTACGGTTGGGTGGAAAATTCTCACCCTCGGTTAGTTTTCTTAGAATTCATTTTATAAAAAATATAAGTATATTTTCTCCTCCTTTTTTGTATTCTTTTAGAATGATGAAGGAAATTCAATTTATTATTATGAGAACATATCATTAAATTCATGTAGATATTAGTGGTTGAAATGATTGTTGTGAATAATTAATTAGTTTGAAAATATGTGTGGGAATGCATTTGGTAAAATCATGCATGATAACTATTTGTCTAAAAAAAATGTGTGGGAGAATGGTTTCAATATCTATGTAAGATTGATAAATAGAAGCCATAGTCCCATGGAACTCCCTATTAAATTGTTAAGGGATTTTCTCTTTAAAATTTGAATTCTGGAATCTTTTTCTTGTAGGTGCACATTACCTTCTTAGAAATTTTCCAAATAAATTTTGGTATGCATTCCTTTGAATGATTTTGGAGAGTTCTTTTTTGGATGTTACTTGCATTGATCAGCCCACACATAGTGTCTTTAATTATAATATTTCCTATAACTTTTCCAAGCCAAAATTTTGAATGGGTATTTGGTCCTTTTCTATTATGCTCTATAATAGAATTATTTGGACCCCTTAAACTTAATATTTTTTATGAAATTGGGAGAGAAGGTAGAGTATTATGTCCCCTACAACATATAAAAATTTCAAAACCTCATTCCAAATATTGATTGGGCACAATACAAAACACTAAGCCCCTATTTCTGGAAATTTTTGTGTACTATCTTCAATGTGTGGCTTGGATGAAGTACCTAAACTCAATGAATTTGTGTCCTCTACAACATATCCAAAATTCAGACCTTAACTCCAAAGGATGAGTGTGCACTGACCAAAATACTAATCATCTATTAGTGCATAAATAAAATATGGAACCAACTACACGCTAGTTTTGCACACTTGCATGGAATCAATTTTTACTAAAAATTGGTGAGCATGTTCAAATGTGTCTCCTTGACATCCTATCAAAAATTCAATTCTTGATTCAAATGTATGAGAGAGAAACAATGAAAATACTAGACCACTATTTGTGTAGAAATTTCTATGCTTGTTGGTTGTGGGCTTGATGAACTTTAGAGATGGATTTAGGTTGTAAAATAAATTATTATACTAGTGGCAATTTTTTTTATGCCATATACACTTGATTTCCATCATCTTGGAAATGTGTTATGGGGCACATTGTAGACTTTTCTTAAGAGTTTGAAATAATGACAAACATTTTCATAGACGTAATTAAGAGGAAGGGTTTTGAGAATGGTCTTTCTTTATAGAAAAATTTTACAATTCCATTAACAAATTTGATTTATTAGACCAACAAACCCTAGTTTTGAAGTTTTTAATGAAGGTACATTACAAGCTAGCTCCAGATATATTTCCCTCTTCCAACCTTGATTTTATAAGGTGCCAATATTTGTGTATGCTACATCTACAAGGGATAGAATTCATTTCTGAGTGTTCCAAACAATTAATTGAAGAGCTTGTGCTCAATGTTCCATCATATCTAATGATCAACACCTATTATAACCTTCCTTCCATTCACAATCTTCTATTCCAACCAATTTATAATGAGGGGGAAAGCCAAAGTCAATTATTTCCACATGATTCATGCTACTACAATTGGCTTGATCCTCATCCTAACAATCTTCCATATAAAGAGGTGCAATGTACTTAGTCTTTATCACTTATTTCCACAATCCAACCTGTTTAAATAACTATAGATTAGGTAACTTATCATTAATTAATTAATAATATTTTGTTTATATCTCATAATTACTTGACATTAATACAATTACTTTATGCATGATTATCGTTGCTATCTTTGTGTGTTTGTAAAACAACTAAAATTTCATACCAAATTTATCACAAATTATTGAGTGGGTGGTGCCAAGATTTGTGTATGCTACATCTACAAGGGATAGAATTCATTTATGTGTTCCAAAAAATTAATTGAAGAGTTTGTGCTCAATGTTCCATCATATCTAATGATCAACACCTATTATAACCTTCCTTCCATTCAAAATCTTCTATTCCAACCAATTTATAATGAGGGGGGAAGCCAAAGTCAATGCTTTCCACATGATTCATGCTACTACAATTGGCTTGATCCTCATCCTAATAATCTTCCATATAAAGAGGTGCAATGTACTTAGTCTTTATCACTTGTTTCCACAATCCAACCTGTTTAAATAACTATAGATTAGGTAACTTATCATTAATTAATTAATAATATTTTGTTTATATCTCATAATTACTTGACATTAATACAATTACTTTATACATGCTTATCGTTGATATCTTTGTGTGTTTGTAAAACAACTAAAATTTCATACCAAATTTATCACAAATTATTGAGTGGGTGGTACAAATTATATCAAAGGAAGCAAGCACTACAAAGCATCTAGTCTGACATGATTAATCCCATGTAATTACCCAATGTAAGTTTTATAATATGACTTGATATCTAGTTTAATTAACTTTTTCCAATTGTAGTGTAAGCATATACATATGCATTATTAAATAATGCATGTCTTGTTACAAAGCATATACTCTCACATCAATTGAGTGTCGCTCAAATTATTGCGAGGAAAAATTGTTACCCTTTGCACCCAGGTTCAAATCCCTCTTTAGATGTGTTTTCTCCTAGTGAGTCAATTGTTGATGAGTTATATATGATCTATTCATGATTTGTTGAAATCGACTTGTAACATCCTCAGAATGAAGGGAAGTGCCTGGTAGGTTTCCCCTAGGATATATTACATGGCAAAAAAAAGAATCTACTCTCAAATGATTAATCTCACATTATCACCCATTGCAAGTTTTAGAATATGAATTAATATATAGTTCAATTAACATTTTCAAATTACAATCTAATCGTATACAATTGTATTAAATAATTCATGTCTCATTAGAATTATCCAAAGGAAAGGGGTGGAAAATGTGGGGGAATCGTCTTTAATCCCGAAATAAATCATGAATCGAACTCTGAATGGAGTCTAGGAAAAAAAACTAACAATCAAGTTGAGGCATTGACTCTCTTCCAAGGACTTTGGATTCTTGACTCAAAAAGGACTAGGAGAATCTTAGCAATAGGATACATATCACTCATCATTAAACACATGCATATCTTATCATTCCTGAAGGAGTATAATTTAGCTAGGTTTATCCTCACAATTCAAAAGGAAACATGCAAGTTTGAGTCGATAGAATTTTTCCATGTGTTGATGGATCAAAATAGTCTAGTAAATCACCTGACTAATGAGACAACTCATCTGGATGTAAGAACCTTAAGGATATAAGGGGGGGTAACAAAATTATCCCATATCCCATAGTTTAATCAATCCATAGTTTATGTTTACAATGAATACCATAATGTATGACAAGTGGCGAAGCACATTTAAGCTTAAGAGACATGTATTAGCATCCTAAATCCTGCAAGTATATTCGCACATTTTAATCATGATAGAGTAGTAGGTTAATAAATTTCATGTTTTTTATTTGAAGAATAAAGGTGGGACCATTCTGGAATTTGGTTTGGTTTGTTTTGACTCAAATTGTGTTGAGTGAAGGGAGGGCCTAGAACTTTGGACTTAGGTTCTCATCCTAGATGTTGGATCTTTATCTAAGCATTCGTTCAAGTTTGGGCCATCAACTTGGACCTATTGGAGTGTTTTTCTTTGTAGGTTTATATTGGTGCCTCATGTTTAATCCTTAACCAATTATGGAAGATTTGGAATATGGTTGAGGGATAGCCACATCGATCATTGTTTCTCATGTGAAGCTTTGCATTTGCATCAAGATCTGAGAAGGCATGATATGCTTTTGGGTGATAACTAGGTAGCCATATCCCATTTGAAAAATAGAGTGACGAGCCAAGAGGTAGCTCAAAATTCTAGACTTGAAAAGTTATTAGAGATCATGAATCAACAGAAAAAGAAAATTGAGAAGATTGAAGCAGAATGTAGTATAATTGGTCATGGGCCTTGCTCAAAGATCTTAGTCTATGGAATCATATCCAAGGATGTCAATTGGGTTTTCCATAGATTTTTCAAAAGAAGAAGAATTGGTCCAGTAATATTTATATGATCGAGAAATGGAACTCATGGACCATAAGATCAAGTCACTAAGTAGCCATCTCCCATTTTAAAAATAGAGTGACGAGCCAAGAGGTAGCTCAAAATTCTAGACATGAAAAGTTATTAGAGCTCGTGACTCAACAGAAAAGTAAATTGAGAAGATTGAAGAATAATGTAGCATAATTTGTCCTAGGAGTTGCTAGGATCTCTTATTCTATGGCATCATATCCAAGGATGTCAATTGGGTTTGCCCTAGATTTTGCAAAAGAAGAAGAATCGGTCCATAAAGATTTAGATGATCAGGAAATGCAACTCATGGACCATGAGATCAAGTCACAGTGGAGGTCAAGCAAGAATCCCACAGTGGGCATGTCTTTCTCTGATTTCATATTTATCTATGTTGAGCAAAGAAATTCGGATACTAGACCAGTTTCTTAATATATATACCAATAGGCATTTATGCTATGTTTTTGTGGAAGTTAGAACAATCCAATCTAGAGGAAACAATCAAGTTTTTTGGACAATTTTTGAAATGTTAGATTCTGAAAAAGCGTTATTTTCTTTGTATTATTATGTTGTACAATGTGGCCACAATAACTTTTTAATACAAATCTTAACCATTTCAGTTTTTTTTTTTTAAAGAAGAATTGTGTAAAGGAATCCTCATCTACTTCTTGTGTTAAATAAATATAGAGGATATATTCACATAACGAAGAAAATAAAATATCAACAAGTAAACATTGAATATGAATGAGGTATATGAATTATGCATATTAATAATGGTTGCAATGCATACATATTTTTAAACCTATTTATTAGAGACTTATAAATAATTTGTGTTTTTATTCATGGAAAGACTTTACAATTCATTGTGATTTAGTGATATTATTGCACATATACTTTAATATTTTCTTATTATTCATATTTGATAATTTTCCTTTACATTGTTTAATTATTTGTCAATGAAGAGCCATAACATTTATTGGGAAAAGATATTGTGCATTGTACTTGTTCATGTGTATATGTGTGTTTGTGTATACATGCACAATTAGCCAATTTCTTATACAATAATCAACACATTGGCCCTTTTAACAGGAGGACCATAAACTACGAGGTGACACAATAGACAAATACCACATAGATGGGAGAAATCCCTCCATGAATTGAACCTAGGTCATTGGGGTGACAATTGCTCAAAGTTGTCGCTAGACCATAACTTGATGTACACACAAATACACACACACACACAAGTAATCAATATCTTACAAAAAAATTCTTGTGATGTCTAAAATATATATGTTGATGGTGTACTTTGTTTTTATTTTTTATTGTGATGATTCATATTGTACCTTTTTGTTCATGAATTATAATATTTCATTGTTTTACATTGCATTTATTCAAGTTTTACTATATGTATTATAATATTGTATATTCCTCTTTCAATAGGGTATTGATGCGATTGTTAAGAATGGGTAGTGTCATTCCACCTGCCAATATTTAAAACCCTAAAGTAACATGTTTTTTCCCTCCTTGGTCTACTCACCTATACAAGCGAGCCATTGTATTATTTTCTCCTTGTGGGTTGGATCACACATGTAAGCGGGCCACAAATTTTAAGTCTTAGGTAACTTTGATGGAATAGATGCTCCCCATATGCAATTTGTTATCTCAAGGATTTCAATTTGAGTGCTATAAAATCTACTACATTCAATGTAATACTTCCATATTGAGAAAGAGAATGCATGTTAAATCATGATAAAAGGAAGCTAGTAAAAAGTTTGTTCCTCCAAGGGAGACAGGTGTGAGGAGGAGTCTCCATGATCTTGGAGGTGATAGGATGACCTATTAAGCCTAGGGGCTTCAAAATATATCAAGCAATCTTGTCGAGGTCTACTCATTATGAATGGGTTTGTGCATTTCAAAGGAAGAAAGTCTTAAAAACTTATTAGTTATGGGGGAGTCAATGCTAGTTTTCAAATCTATAGTTACTCATGTAGCACCGGGTGGAAATCCCTTGAGTTACATCATATAGAGGATTAAAAAATCACTCTCTAGCTTTTATCACATATCTTTCTTCCACATAAAATGTGAACTAAATGGAAATGTTGATCATTGGGCCAAGGTGGCCTCCTCCCTAATCCTAGGTACGTTGATAAAAAATGGGGTGTGTGGTTTTACCCCCATACCTTAATGAAATTCTAGCATCGTTTCATTTCACTCCACATTCAATGCAAGGTCGAAGAGGGACATCTCAAGGGAAGGATGGAAGGCGCCTATCGCCATTCGCACATATGAATTGTATGGAGGGTTACGAGGGTATTCAATGTTGTATGTGCGAGTCATTCTTGAAAAGTGGGATTATGTTGCAAATGGAAAATATATACTATGACAAATCCCCCATAGAGACATACTTATCCTAGAATTTTTGGTATCGAAATGGCATATTTGGAAGGGAGGTGGTTCATGATTTAAGGAGGTAAGGGGGTATGGGGTGTGACTTCATTATGACCATAGGTGGAGATGGGAATTCATGGGTGGCAAGTTTGGGAGGAGCTATGTATTCAATGTTGATACTTTCTATTGTGCATTCAAGGAAACCCCTTGTTCCCTGGTTCCTTTTTCATGTTTTTGTTTTTCTTGATGTATGCGACTTTGTCTTGTATAACCAGAACAATAGTCCTATATTCTTATTAGTTTTCAATAAGATTGGAATTTGAATTTTCCATCTAGGGATTGTTTGGCCTATTTTATTATTAAGAATATTTGTGAGAAGTTCCTTTTAGGCAACTATGGACAACTTTGAGTGGAAGGAAGCACAGCAAATTCTTCATGGTCATGAAGAAATTACCCAAGCTAAAAGTATCACTCTCCTCCACATCTCCATGAAAATTATTATTAAGTACCAAAGATATGAATAGTAAATCACCACACAATATATACTAAACAATATGAAAAATATATTTTATCATTATAAAAACCCATAGGGTAGGGAAACATCGTACAATAGATCATATTAAGGGAGGGATCCACTCCTGTTCACTTGCCTCTTCGAGGGGGAAACCTCTTAATGAGCTACCACTCCAAATACAATACTTTGTTACTTGCCCATTACATTACTCATACCCCTTTATATAGTGTTACCTACCACCTAAGAACATTCTAGAGGAGGAACCTTCTAGTAATCCCTCTTACACTTATTGTGTTCACACTAGGCCTTATTTATTAAAAATGTACTCCATACATAAAAATAATTATCTACTATTATTCCCCTTGGTTACCTCCCTAGGTAACCCATATTATTCCCCTAGCTACACTACATTCCATCCCCCTTATGAAATTGTTTTCCTCAACACTTGTTATGAGAGAGTACAACCATATTCCAAGGTCCATGGATAATTGTGGACCATAATGTTGAAGTAGGCTTGAGAACCAAGGTGTCATATTGATCTGAAAATCCTTAGATCTCAATTAGTTCTTAAGTAGACACTAAACATATGACTAGATTCAGGAAATTAAGATCATTATGACTATTTGCAAAATATCATGTGAAAACGCTTATTTATCCAAAACTTCATTAAATGATAGATAACTTGCGGAAATAATGAGTGCCAAAATAGAGATAAATAGAGAGAACAAATAACATGACTCATTACACAATTTGATAATGGAGTTCACCCATCTTGGGCTACATCTCGGGGTTCGCTTCCAAATAGTGAGACTGCTCTATTAATGCTCAAATGCTTGATACAATGATGACTTACAATGGAAAATTTGAAGACACCCTTCAATTCTGTTGCTCAAACCCAGAAATAGAGGTTACCACTGAATTCCTCTCGAAATTCTGAGAAGGATGAGTATAAACTCGATTACGTTCCGAGCAGGTGCCCAAAGACCCCCTTTGGCATGTTAAACGAGACTATGACTCTCATACATAGAAAATTGTATTAATATTTTCAAAAATAGTACTTTAGTACTGAACCGTCATCACCATCGTGGTCCTCTCGAAAAATTGAGAAAAATGAGTATAAACATGCTAGAAAAACAGGATCATGGAGCAATAAAATAAAATAAATGCGGAAATAAAACACAAAAGATACACAATACAATAGAGACACACATAAACATGGTTCACCCAGTGTGGGCTACGTCCAACAGAGAAATTTCCAGGTACTTCATTTTTAATATCCAACAAAATGAAGGGATACAACCTACAACACACCTGTTGTAACTTCCTCTTCTTTCTCTCGCGGTCTCCTCTCTCTGAATACATATTCGCACTCATACACAGCCGCATTACAATTACCTCATAAAAGAGGGATTCCTTCTAGGGAAAAAATCCAAAAAAATAACTTCTACCGTCAGATAGGCAACCTTGTAATGAACAGTCCAAATTGACTACGAAATTACAATATTTTACACGGCAATTTTTCCCAAAATTTCTCTTCGGGGGCACTGCCCCCGAATCCCCTGCCAAGGGGGGGGGCTACAAAAATTGTCGCCACCCCCCCCCTAGACCTCGCTGGTGACCATTGTGGGGGATCAACCCCTGACACCCCCTGTTAGGGAATGGGTTCCAAGCACGGCTGAAACAAATCTCTGAATCAGGAAGATAATCAGGCTCCATAACCAACAAAACACTCTATACTTCCCTCATTGCACAAAAAACAATGCAATAGAACTCACTCCAAGTTCTTGGCATGCAAAATGAGACAAAGGTACAACTCTTGGTTAAAAATCCCCCCTCGATATCTGTGGCAAACCTATGCATGTAAATTCATGCTTGTATGAAGGTAGAGCATTAGGCTTATATAGGGCTAGGTCGGCCACCCGAACCACCTATATACCTGGTTGTATTTAATAACACTTTAAAAATAATTTGTTGGTTGTTGTAACCAATCGACACGTGTGGTGCATTGGTATGAGGTTATTCTTAAGTCACTAGAATATTATGTAATATTCCCTTAGAGTTCATGGGTTCGATCCCCATTTGATCCAACAAATTTTATACACTTTAATCATTATTGGTCATTTAAGTGTGGCCACATGGCGCCATTGATTGGCTCACATGGCATCACATCAGTGTCTGCATCACCTGCATAGTCACCTGCCCAATCATTTCCACGTCACCTACCACCTGTCTTCCATTTTAGTGTATGGATGACATGCCACCCGAACCACCTATATACCTGGTTGTATTTAATAACACTTTAAAAATAATTTGTTGGTTGTTGTAACCAATCGACACGTGTGGTGCATTGGTATGAGGTTATTCTTAAGTCACTAGAATATTATGTAATATTCCCTTAGAGTTCATGGGTTCGATCCCCATTTGATCCAACAAATTTTATACACTTTAATCATTATTGGTCATTTAAGTGTGGCCACATGGCACCATTGATTGGCTCACATGGCATCACATCAGTGTCTGCATCACCTGCATAGTCACATGCCCAATCATTTCCACGTCACCTACCACCTGTCTTCCATTTTAGTGTATGGATGCCATGTCACCTTGCTAACTATACCTTCCACGTCATCGTATGGATGCCACATCATCCGTATAGATGACACGTGGCACATTCACATTTTAACTATTCCACGTGGGTGTCAAAAATGCCAAATTTGAGTGAGAAGCGGAATCCTCTCGTGCTACCATGTCATCTCAATGATGTCATGATGTCACCATGTCAGTTGTATGGATGGCCACGTGGCACCCCCATTTTTTCCTTCTGTCATGTTTTTGTCGAAACTTCAAAAGGTCATAACTTTCTCAAACGACATTTGTTTGAGGTGATTCATGCGTTTTGGAAATATCTCGCCAAGCTCTACACAATGAAGTCATTTTCATTGGAATTTAAGAAGATGAATTTTTTAGTGTTCTAGATCCTCCTGGATCACACCTCCCCACTGAAGAAATTTTGGACCTCCAAAAGTATGGATTATTCAAAAATGAAGTGAGGATACTTCCTCCTCACTTGTCTAGTATCATCCATCCTTCCTGCTTGGATAAC
>ML781018.1:26116-42629 GCA_009831015.1 Picea engelmannii | reverse complement strand
TGATACAACTAGGGGTAGGACTCTATGATTTCCAACCAAAATTTCTTCCATCAACTTATTCTAAATTGACACTAGAGGTTGACCTTCCCATGTCATTGTAGCTCCTATACAAGAGAGGACCTCTTTCCATACTCCCTTGGAAAAGGGATAGTCCATTAAAGGATGTTGGATGGTATCTTGTTCAACTTTTCACACAACACATATCCCTATCCCCTGTAAAGATCTTTTTCAAAACATGTCCCATGTAATAATATCATTGCTTAGAGCCATCCATAAAAATTACCTTGATTTTAGAGGGGCCTTTTATGTCCATATTAGTTTCCACTAACAACTTTCATCCTGAGCAATATTTAGGAACATTGCCTTATATCCTAATCTTGCAGTATATATACCAGAACGGTTGTAGGATTATAGAAATTTGTCTTCATCACCTCTTAGTTTAATGGAATGGAGACAAAGTATACCCACCAAAGAGTCTCACTATTCAGCCTCTTGGCCAAATATATAATGTCCTGATTTTGACCCTTTGGAATGATCTAAACTTAATTATGTATATGTTTAATTTGTTTGCATAAATACTCTTATTTTTATGTTGTATTCACACCACGAGGTAGACATACCATGGTGATTGAGAATACTTGCAAACATTGACATTTGAAATTAATGAAATATCCAAGACTGGTTAACAAAGAAATGAGTGCCTAAAGGGGATATGATACAATGAGAGGGGAAAGGGAATGGGGTCTAAGGGAATGTTTATGTACCTAGTTACCATGTCTCTTATGCTTACTTTTCCTACCCACCTTGTCATTACATTAGCCTTCACTCAATTATAATGTTGATGTTGAACCTAGCCTATAGTCTAATTGGAGATATAAGAAGTGGACCTAACCATCTCCTAGATTTAGGTACCACCTCCTACATATTTGCACCTTTTCCCCTACATTTTTGGAGATATGACGTGTTGGATTAGGAGTCTTGCTTTTCATCTTTCACTCATGCCAAAGAAGGGAAATTAGAATTAAAAAAAGAGTCTTTTTTGGAAAGAATTAAGAAGAAAAAAATGGAGTTGTATGCTTGAAAAGAGAGTTTCCATATGATGGGACTAAATATCCCATGAAATAAATCCATTAGAACCTTGTGAAGATGAGGAGGAGGAGAGGAAACCGTGGAGAAGAAAAAGAAAGAAATGTTGTGAAACAATAGAGGCCAAGTTGATTAGAGAGATAGCCTTAGAATCCTAGAAGAGAGTTAATCGTAAAATTATCCAAGAACCAAGAGAAATGTTGTTGGAGTTCAATCTAAAAATGGATAGTAGCTTGGATTCTTTATGCACACATTGAAGAGCATTGGAGGGAAGTGACTTTTGAGGGATTGTTGAGCAAATAAGGGATTTTATTCTTTGTGTTGTGTGAGGAAAGTATTGTGAGTGATAAAGCTAATATATTTGAGATATTGGTAGGCAATACTCAATGGCGGGTTTCTTGGTTGATATTTTATTCTTTTGGGATGGGAAGAGTAGCTTGAGAGAGTCATAAATTTATCTTATTTTCCTTAGTGGCCTCGTAGGCTAGCTAGGGGGTGGCATCCATAGAGGACAGATTACGGTTGGGTGGAAAATTCTCACCCTCGGTTAGTTTTCTTAGAATTCATTTTATAAAAAATATAAGTATATTTTCTCCTCCTTTTTTGTATTCTTTTAGAATGATGAAGGAAATTCAATTTATTATTATGAGAACATATCATTAAATTCATGTAGATATTAGTGGTTGAAATGATTGTTGTGAATAATTAATTAGTTTGAAAATATGTGTGGGAATGCATTTGGTAAAATCATGCATGATAACTATTTGTCTAAAAAAAATGTGTGGGAGAATGGTTTCAATATCTATGTAAGATTGATAAATAGAAGCCATAGTCCCATGGAACTCCCTATTAAATTGTTAAGGGATTTTCTCTTTAAAATTTGAATTCTGGAATCTTTTTCTTGTAGGTGCACATTACCTTCTTAGAAATTTTCCAAATAAATTTTGGTATGCATTCCTTTGAATGATTTTGGAGAGTTCTTTTTTGGATGTTACTTGCATTGATCAGCCCACACATAGTGTCTTTAATTATAATATTTCCTATAACTTTTCCAAGCCAAAATTTTGAATGGGTATTTGGTCCTTTTCTATTATGCTCTATAATAGAATTATTTGGACCCCTTAAACTTAATATTTTTTATGAAATTGGGAGAGAAGGTAGAGTATTATGTCCCCTACAACATATAAAAATTTCAAAACCTCATTCCAAATATTGATTGGGCACAATACAAAACACTAAGCCCCTATTTCTGGAAATTTTTGTGTACTATCTTCAATGTGTGGCTTGGATGAAGTACCTAAACTCAATGAATTTGTGTCCTCTACAACATATCCAAAATTCAGACCTTAACTCCAAAGGATGAGTGTGCACTGACCAAAATACTAATCATCTATTAGTGCATAAATAAAATATGGAACCAACTACACGCTAGTTTTGCACACTTGCATGGAATCAATTTTTACTAAAAATTGGTGAGCATGTTCAAATGTGTCTCCTTGACATCCTATCAAAAATTCAATTCTTGATTCAAATGTATGAGAGAGAAACAATGAAAATACTAGACCACTATTTGTGTAGAAATTTCTATGCTTGTTGGTTGTGGGCTTGATGAACTTTAGAGATGGATTTAGGTTGTAAAATAAATTATTATACTAGTGGCAATTTTTTTTATGCCATATACACTTGATTTCCATCATCTTGGAAATGTGTTATGGGGCACATTGTAGACTTTTCTTAAGAGTTTGAAATAATGACAAACATTTTCATAGACGTAATTAAGAGGAAGGGTTTTGAGAATGGTCTTTCTTTATAGAAAAATTTTACAATTCCATTAACAAATTTGATTTATTAGACCAACAAACCCTAGTTTTGAAGTTTTTAATGAAGGTACATTACAAGCTAGCTCCAGATATATTTCCCTCTTCCAACCTTGATTTTATAAGGTGCCAATATTTGTGTATGCTACATCTACAAGGGATAGAATTCATTTCTGAGTGTTCCAAACAATTAATTGAAGAGCTTGTGCTCAATGTTCCATCATATCTAATGATCAACACCTATTATAACCTTCCTTCCATTCACAATCTTCTATTCCAACCAATTTATAATGAGGGGGAAAGCCAAAGTCAATTATTTCCACATGATTCATGCTACTACAATTGGCTTGATCCTCATCCTAACAATCTTCCATATAAAGAGGTGCAATGTACTTAGTCTTTATCACTTATTTCCACAATCCAACCTGTTTAAATAACTATAGATTAGGTAACTTATCATTAATTAATTAATAATATTTTGTTTATATCTCATAATTACTTGACATTAATACAATTACTTTATGCATGATTATCGTTGCTATCTTTGTGTGTTTGTAAAACAACTAAAATTTCATACCAAATTTATCACAAATTATTGAGTGGGTGGTGCCAAGATTTGTGTATGCTACATCTACAAGGGATAGAATTCATTTATGTGTTCCAAAAAATTAATTGAAGAGTTTGTGCTCAATGTTCCATCATATCTAATGATCAACACCTATTATAACCTTCCTTCCATTCAAAATCTTCTATTCCAACCAATTTATAATGAGGGGGGAAGCCAAAGTCAATGCTTTCCACATGATTCATGCTACTACAATTGGCTTGATCCTCATCCTAATAATCTTCCATATAAAGAGGTGCAATGTACTTAGTCTTTATCACTTGTTTCCACAATCCAACCTGTTTAAATAACTATAGATTAGGTAACTTATCATTAATTAATTAATAATATTTTGTTTATATCTCATAATTACTTGACATTAATACAATTACTTTATACATGCTTATCGTTGATATCTTTGTGTGTTTGTAAAACAACTAAAATTTCATACCAAATTTATCACAAATTATTGAGTGGGTGGTACAAATTATATCAAAGGAAGCAAGCACTACAAAGCATCTAGTCTGACATGATTAATCCCATGTAATTACCCAATGTAAGTTTTATAATATGACTTGATATCTAGTTTAATTAACTTTTTCCAATTGTAGTGTAAGCATATACATATGCATTATTAAATAATGCATGTCTTGTTACAAAGCATATACTCTCACATCAATTGAGTGTCGCTCAAATTATTGCGAGGAAAAATTGTTACCCTTTGCACCCAGGTTCAAATCCCTCTTTAGATGTGTTTTCTCCTAGTGAGTCAATTGTTGATGAGTTATATATGATCTATTCATGATTTGTTGAAATCGACTTGTAACATCCTCAGAATGAAGGGAAGTGCCTGGTAGGTTTCCCCTAGGATATATTACATGGCAAAAAAAAGAATCTACTCTCAAATGATTAATCTCACATTATCACCCATTGCAAGTTTTAGAATATGAATTAATATATAGTTCAATTAACATTTTCAAATTACAATCTAATCGTATACAATTGTATTAAATAATTCATGTCTCATTAGAATTATCCAAAGGAAAGGGGTGGAAAATGTGGGGGAATCGTCTTTAATCCCGAAATAAATCATGAATCGAACTCTGAATGGAGTCTAGGAAAAAAAACTAACAATCAAGTTGAGGCATTGACTCTCTTCCAAGGACTTTGGATTCTTGACTCAAAAAGGACTAGGAGAATCTTAGCAATAGGATACATATCACTCATCATTAAACACATGCATATCTTATCATTCCTGAAGGAGTATAATTTAGCTAGGTTTATCCTCACAATTCAAAAGGAAACATGCAAGTTTGAGTCGATAGAATTTTTCCATGTGTTGATGGATCAAAATAGTCTAGTAAATCACCTGACTAATGAGACAACTCATCTGGATGTAAGAACCTTAAGGATATAAGGGGGGGTAACAAAATTATCCCATATCCCATAGTTTAATCAATCCATAGTTTATGTTTACAATGAATACCATAATGTATGACAAGTGGCGAAGCACATTTAAGCTTAAGAGACATGTATTAGCATCCTAAATCCTGCAAGTATATTCGCACATTTTAATCATGATAGAGTAGTAGGTTAATAAATTTCATGTTTTTTATTTGAAGAATAAAGGTGGGACCATTCTGGAATTTGGTTTGGTTTGTTTTGACTCAAATTGTGTTGAGTGAAGGGAGGGCCTAGAACTTTGGACTTAGGTTCTCATCCTAGATGTTGGATCTTTATCTAAGCATTCGTTCAAGTTTGGGCCATCAACTTGGACCTATTGGAGTGTTTTTCTTTGTAGGTTTATATTGGTGCCTCATGTTTAATCCTTAACCAATTATGGAAGATTTGGAATATGGTTGAGGGATAGCCACATCGATCATTGTTTCTCATGTGAAGCTTTGCATTTGCATCAAGATCTGAGAAGGCATGATATGCTTTTGGGTGATAACTAGGTAGCCATATCCCATTTGAAAAATAGAGTGACGAGCCAAGAGGTAGCTCAAAATTCTAGACTTGAAAAGTTATTAGAGATCATGAATCAACAGAAAAAGAAAATTGAGAAGATTGAAGCAGAATGTAGTATAATTGGTCATGGGCCTTGCTCAAAGATCTTAGTCTATGGAATCATATCCAAGGATGTCAATTGGGTTTTCCATAGATTTTTCAAAAGAAGAAGAATTGGTCCAGTAATATTTATATGATCGAGAAATGGAACTCATGGACCATAAGATCAAGTCACTAAGTAGCCATCTCCCATTTTAAAAATAGAGTGACGAGCCAAGAGGTAGCTCAAAATTCTAGACATGAAAAGTTATTAGAGCTCGTGACTCAACAGAAAAGTAAATTGAGAAGATTGAAGAATAATGTAGCATAATTTGTCCTAGGAGTTGCTAGGATCTCTTATTCTATGGCATCATATCCAAGGATGTCAATTGGGTTTGCCCTAGATTTTGCAAAAGAAGAAGAATCGGTCCATAAAGATTTAGATGATCAGGAAATGCAACTCATGGACCATGAGATCAAGTCACAGTGGAGGTCAAGCAAGAATCCCACAGTGGGCATGTCTTTCTCTGATTTCATATTTATCTATGTTGAGCAAAGAAATTCGGATACTAGACCAGTTTCTTAATATATATACCAATAGGCATTTATGCTATGTTTTTGTGGAAGTTAGAACAATCCAATCTAGAGGAAACAATCAAGTTTTTTGGACAATTTTTGAAATGTTAGATTCTGAAAAAGCGTTATTTTCTTTGTATTATTATGTTGTACAATGTGGCCACAATAACTTTTTAATACAAATCTTAACCATTTCAGTTTTTTTTTTTTAAAGAAGAATTGTGTAAAGGAATCCTCATCTACTTCTTGTGTTAAATAAATATAGAGGATATATTCACATAACGAAGAAAATAAAATATCAACAAGTAAACATTGAATATGAATGAGGTATATGAATTATGCATATTAATAATGGTTGCAATGCATACATATTTTTAAACCTATTTATTAGAGACTTATAAATAATTTGTGTTTTTATTCATGGAAAGACTTTACAATTCATTGTGATTTAGTGATATTATTGCACATATACTTTAATATTTTCTTATTATTCATATTTGATAATTTTCCTTTACATTGTTTAATTATTTGTCAATGAAGAGCCATAACATTTATTGGGAAAAGATATTGTGCATTGTACTTGTTCATGTGTATATGTGTGTTTGTGTATACATGCACAATTAGCCAATTTCTTATACAATAATCAACACATTGGCCCTTTTAACAGGAGGACCATAAACTACGAGGTGACACAATAGACAAATACCACATAGATGGGAGAAATCCCTCCATGAATTGAACCTAGGTCATTGGGGTGACAATTGCTCAAAGTTGTCGCTAGACCATAACTTGATGTACACACAAATACACACACACACACAAGTAATCAATATCTTACAAAAAAATTCTTGTGATGTCTAAAATATATATGTTGATGGTGTACTTTGTTTTTATTTTTTATTGTGATGATTCATATTGTACCTTTTTGTTCATGAATTATAATATTTCATTGTTTTACATTGCATTTATTCAAGTTTTACTATATGTATTATAATATTGTATATTCCTCTTTCAATAGGGTATTGATGCGATTGTTAAGAATGGGTAGTGTCATTCCACCTGCCAATATTTAAAACCCTAAAGTAACATGTTTTTTCCCTCCTTGGTCTACTCACCTATACAAGCGAGCCATTGTATTATTTTCTCCTTGTGGGTTGGATCACACATGTAAGCGGGCCACAAATTTTAAGTCTTAGGTAACTTTGATGGAATAGATGCTCCCCATATGCAATTTGTTATCTCAAGGATTTCAATTTGAGTGCTATAAAATCTACTACATTCAATGTAATACTTCCATATTGAGAAAGAGAATGCATGTTAAATCATGATAAAAGGAAGCTAGTAAAAAGTTTGTTCCTCCAAGGGAGACAGGTGTGAGGAGGAGTCTCCATGATCTTGGAGGTGATAGGATGACCTATTAAGCCTAGGGGCTTCAAAATATATCAAGCAATCTTGTCGAGGTCTACTCATTATGAATGGGTTTGTGCATTTCAAAGGAAGAAAGTCTTAAAAACTTATTAGTTATGGGGGAGTCAATGCTAGTTTTCAAATCTATAGTTACTCATGTAGCACCGGGTGGAAATCCCTTGAGTTACATCATATAGAGGATTAAAAAATCACTCTCTAGCTTTTATCACATATCTTTCTTCCACATAAAATGTGAACTAAATGGAAATGTTGATCATTGGGCCAAGGTGGCCTCCTCCCTAATCCTAGGTACGTTGATAAAAAATGGGGTGTGTGGTTTTACCCCCATACCTTAATGAAATTCTAGCATCGTTTCATTTCACTCCACATTCAATGCAAGGTCGAAGAGGGACATCTCAAGGGAAGGATGGAAGGCGCCTATCGCCATTCGCACATATGAATTGTATGGAGGGTTACGAGGGTATTCAATGTTGTATGTGCGAGTCATTCTTGAAAAGTGGGATTATGTTGCAAATGGAAAATATATACTATGACAAATCCCCCATAGAGACATACTTATCCTAGAATTTTTGGTATCGAAATGGCATATTTGGAAGGGAGGTGGTTCATGATTTAAGGAGGTAAGGGGGTATGGGGTGTGACTTCATTATGACCATAGGTGGAGATGGGAATTCATGGGTGGCAAGTTTGGGAGGAGCTATGTATTCAATGTTGATACTTTCTATTGTGCATTCAAGGAAACCCCTTGTTCCCTGGTTCCTTTTTCATGTTTTTGTTTTTCTTGATGTATGCGACTTTGTCTTGTATAACCAGAACAATAGTCCTATATTCTTATTAGTTTTCAATAAGATTGGAATTTGAATTTTCCATCTAGGGATTGTTTGGCCTATTTTATTATTAAGAATATTTGTGAGAAGTTCCTTTTAGGCAACTATGGACAACTTTGAGTGGAAGGAAGCACAGCAAATTCTTCACGGTCATGAAGAAATTACCCAAGCTAAAAGTATCACTCTCCTCCACATCTCCATGAAAATTATTATTAAGTACCAAAGATATGAATAGTAAATCACCACACAATATATACTAAACAATATGAAAAATATATTTTATCATTATAAAAACCCTTAGGGTAGGGCAACATCGTACAATAGATCATATTAAGGGAGGGATCCACTCCTGTTCACTTGCCTCTTCGAGGGGGAAACCTCTTAATGAGCTACCACTCCAAATACAATACTTTGTTACTTTCCCATTACATTACTCATACCCCTTTATATAGTGCTACCTACCACCTAAGAACATTCTAGAGGAGGAACCTTCTAGTAATCCCTCTTACACTTATTGTGTTCACACTAGGCCTTATTTATTAAAAATGTACTCCGTACATAAAAATAATTATCTACTATTATTCCCCTTGGTTACCTCCCTAGGTAACCCATATTATTCCCCTAGCTACACTACATTCCATCCCCCTTATGAAAGTGTTTTCCTCAACACTTGTTATGAGGGAGTACAACCATATTCCAAGGTCCATGGATAATTGTGGACCATGATGTTGAAGTAGGCTTGAGAACCAAGGTCCCATATTGATCTGAAAATCCTTAGATCTCAATTAGTTCTTAAGTAGACACTAAACATATGACTAGATTCAAGAAATTAAGATCATTATGACTATTTGCAAAATATCATGTGAAAACGCTTATTTATCCAAAACTTCATTAAATGATAGATAACTTGTGGAAATAATGAGTGCCAAAATAGAGATAAATAGAGAGAACAAATAACATGACTCATTACACAGTTTGATAATGGATTTCACCCATCTTGGGCTACATCTCAGGGTTCGCTTCCAAATAGTGAGACTGCTCTATTAATGCTCAAATGCTTGATACAATGATGAATTACAATGGAAAATTTGAAGACACCCTTCAATTATGTTGCTCAAACCCAGAAATAGAGGTTACCACTGAATTCCTCTCGAAATTTTGAGAAGAATGAGTATAAACTCGATTACGTTCCGAGCAGGTGCCCAAAGACCCCCTTTGGCATGTTAAACGAGACTATGGCTCTCATACATAGAAAATTGTATTAATATTTTCAAAAATAGTACTTTAGTACTGAACCGTCATCACCATCGTGGTCCTCTCGAAAAATTGAGAAAAATGAGTATAAACATGCTAGAAAAACAGGATCATGGAGCAATAAAATAAAATAAATGCATAAATAAAACACAAAAGATACACAATACAATAGAGACACAGATAAACATGGTTCACCCAGTGTGGGCTACGTCCACCAGATAAATTTCCAGGTACTTCATTTTTAATATCCAGCAAAATGAAGGGATACAACCTACAACACACTTGTTGTAACTTCCTCTTCTTTCTCTCGCGGTCTCCTCTCTCTGAATACATATTCGCACTCATACACAGTCGCATTACAATTACCTCATAAAAGAGGGATTCCTTCTAGGGAAAAAATCCAAAAAAATAACTTCTATCATCGGATAGGCAACCTTGTAATGAACAATCCAAATTGACTACGAAATTACAATATTTTACAAGGCAATTTTTCGCAAAATTTCGCTTCAGGGGCACTGCCCCTGAATCCCCTGTCAAGGGGGGGGGGGCTACAAAAATTGTTGCCACACCCCCCTAGACCGCTCTAGTGACCATTTTGGGGGATCAACCCCCGACACCCCCTGTTAGGGAATGGGGTCCAAGAACGGCTGAAACAAATCTCTGAATCAGGAAGATAATCAGGCTCCATAACCAAAAAAACACTCTATACTTCCCTCATTGCACAAAAAACGATGCAATAGAACTCACTTCGAGTTCTTGGCATGCAAAACGAGACAAAGGTACAACTCTTGGTTAAAAATCCCCCCTCAATATCTGTGGCAAACCTATGCACGTAAATTCATGCTTGTACGAAGGTAGAGCATTAGGCTTATATAGGGCTAGGTCGACCACCCGACCCACCTATATACCTGGGTTGTATTTAATAACACTTTAAAAATAATTTGTTGGTTGTTGTAACCAATCGACACGTGTGGTGCATTGGTATGAGGTTATTCTTAAGTCACTAGAATATTATGTAATATTCCCTTGGAGTTCATGGGTTCGATCCCCATTTGATCCAACAAATTTTATACACTTTAGTCTTTATTGGTCATTTCAGTGTTGCCACATGGCGCCATTGATTGGCTCACATGGCATCACATCAGTGTCTGCATCACTTGCATAGTCACCTGCCCAATCATTTCCACGTCACCTACCACTTGTCTTCCATTTTAGTGTATGGATGCCACGTCACCTTGCTGACTATACCTTCCATGTCATCATACGGATGCCACATCATCCGCATAGATGACACGTGGCACATTCACATTTTAACTATTCCACATGGGTGTCGAAAATGCCAAATTTGAGTGACAAGTGGAATCCTCTTGTGCTACCATGTCATCTCAATGATGTCATCATGATGTCACCATGTCAGTTGTATGGATGGCCACGTGGCACCCCCATTTTTGCCTTCTATCATGTTTTTGTTGAAACTTCAAAAGGTCATAACTTTCTCAAACGACATTTGTTTGAGGTGATTCATGCATTTTGGAAATATATCTCCAAGCTCTACACAATGAAGTCATTTTCATTGGCATTTAAGAAGATGAATTTTTTAGTGTTCTAGATCCTCCTGGATCACACCTCCCCACTGAAGAAATTTTGGACCTCCAAAAGTATGGATTATTCAAAAATGAAGTGAGGATACTTCCTCCTCACTTGTCTAGTATCATCCATCCTTCCTGCTTGGATAACGAGCACCTGACTCATCACAAAAATAATGAAGAATAAAACCACATTGTTGACCAAGTTAATCATTCCCTTGAATTCACAAACTTCGCCATTCATTGTTGCAACTACCAAACATACTCCAGTGATAAGTAATAAAATAAACAACAAAAATGAATATACAAATGTGAAAGAGAATGAACCATCAACATATTTTCCCTTCTTAACAGGAACAACATCAACCAAAGGACATGTTTTACTTTCAGTCGTAGGTTGTAAATCTGGATTTTGGATACTAGAATTAACTAGTATTTCCACGTGACCTCTAGTGAAAATTATCAAATTCATATTCATATGATGAGCTCTCACAATGGACTCATTCCCATCCTTGAAAACATGATACTTGTTATGTTCCCTCTAGAAAATGGCATTTTTGTCATACAAGTATGGACTTCCCAAAACCATTACGCAAATGTTAAGTGGAACCACGTCTAACTCTGCCTCATCAATGAAACTAGATGTGATCTCAAACCATAAATTGCATTGCATAGTTACCTATAACTGAGCATTATCACAAATCCAACCCAAAGGATATGATCTCGAATGAGGCCTAGTTTCCAATCCAAAATTCTTAACTAGTTGCTCTGAAATAATATTTACTTGTGATCCACTATCAACAAGTGTATCAATCTTATTGTGCTTTGAGATAACTCGTAAATGAAACAATTATTTTCGTTGTCTTCCATCAAGGATTACTTTAGACTTTGCTGAAAAAGCACATGGACTGGAATTAGTAACAAAAGATTTACTATTGATGCCCATAGTTGTAACCTTAGTTTCATCCTCATAATCTAATCCAAGATCATGAACTATGGTTGTGGCCTTATGTTTACCCTTGACCTTGAACTTCTTTGGTAGCCTCTCTGGATGCAACTTCCAACACGTTGCCTCCTCGTGTCCTTCCTTATTGCAATGAGAACATGTAGGATTCTCTTCTTCTTTTCCCTTTGATTACTTCTCAAAGTTATGTGGCTTCTTCGAGTTTATGTGGCTTTCCTTTTCCTTTACCACCAGTTCCCTTGGCCTTCTTTCGATCCTCATACATTTCTCCCACCATGACCTTCATTTCCATGAACGCGGAAAAAAAATGCCTCTTCAGTAATGAAAGGATTTGAATCAGAATAATCCCTATCTTTTGTTGAATCCATTTCTTGCTTTCGAAATGCATGCCTCAAGCCAATCTCAGGAATGTGTTATTCAAACGATCCTTCACCAAGCTTGAGTTTTGGACCTTGTAATCATTCACTTGCAAATACATGTCAAAACCATCTCTGATACCAACTTGATCCTAAAATCCTTAGATGTCAATTAGTTCTTAAGAAGACACTAAAAATCCGACCAGATTCGGGAAATTAATATTTTTATGACTATTTGCAAAATATCACGTGAAAACGCTTATTTATCCAAAAAATCATTCACTGATAGATAACTTGTGGAAATGATGAGTGCCAAAATAGAGAGAAATAAATACAACAACTAACAATACTCATTACACATTTTGATAACGGAGTTTACCCATCTTGGGCTACATCTCTGGTTCCGCTTCCAAATAGTGAGACCACTCTATTAATGCTCAAATGCTTGATATAATGATCACTTACATGGAAAATTTGAAGACACCTTTCAATTCTGCTACTCAAACCCTAAAACAGAGGTTACCATTGAGTTCCTCTTGAAATTCTGAGAAGAATGAGTATAAACTCAACTATGTTCTGAATAGGTTCCCAAAGACCCCCTTTGGAACGTTAAACGAGACTATGGATCTCATACATAGAAAATGGTACTAATATTTTCATACATAGTACTTTAGCACAGAACCATCATCACCATGACATTCCTCTCAAAAAACTAAGAAAATTGAGTATAAACACTCTATAATTCCTTCACGACACGAAAAACAATGCAATAGAACTCACTTCGAGTTCTTGGCACGCAAAACAAGACAAAGGTACAACTTTTGGTTAAAAATCCCACCTCGGGATCGGTGTCAAACCTCTGCACATAAATTCATGATCGTATGAAGGTTGAGCATTAGGTTTATGTAGGGCTAGGTCGGCCACCCGACCCCCCTATATACCCAGGTTGTATTTAATAACACTTTAAATATAATATGTTGGTTGTTGTAACCAATTGACACATGTGGCGCATTCGTAGGAGGATATTCTTAAGTCGTTGGAATATTTTGGAATATTCCCTCAGAGGTCATGGTTTTGATTCCCGTTCGATCCAACAAATGTTATATCCTTTAACCATTATTGGTCATTTCGGTCCTACCACATGACGGCCATTGATTAGCCCACGTGGCGCCACATCACTACCTGCGTCATCTGCCTAGTCATTTCCACATCACCTGACACCCGTCTTCAAGGTCAGCGTACAGATGCCATGTCACCTTGTTGACTATACTTGCCACATCAACATACAGATTCCATTTCACCTTGTTGATTGTACCTGCCACGTCAGCATACAGATGCCATGGCATATGTATCTATGACACATGGCACATTTTTACTGGTCCACATGGGTGTCGAAAATGCCAAATTTGAGTGACATGTGGCATCCTCTCGTGCTACCATGTTAGCTTGTTGACATCATCATGGTGTCTCCCTATCAACTATATTAATGGACACATAGCAACATGTGGAATTGCCACGTGGCACCCCCATTTTTTCCTTCTACCTTGTTTTTGTCGAAACTTCAAAAGGTCATAACTTTATCATACGACATCTATTTGAGGCAATTCATGCGTCATTGGAAAGCTCTCTCTGAGATCTATACAATGAATTCATTTTCATTAGCATTTGAGAAGATAAATTTTGAGTGTTCTGGATCCTCCTGGATCACATGTAGAAGTGTTAGCCACCATGTTGAAGTAGTCCAAATGCCATTGTAAACATGGGTCCCATGTCCACGTGCTCATGTAAACTCCACGTTGAAGATATTGGAACTCAATAGCCAGCTGAAAATAACGCTTCCAAGATCGACACTAGTCATGTGGATCCAAATATGTAGAGCCAACAAAAAAATCATCCACGAGTACTGGAGAATAAGAAAACTAAAGAAGAGTATGCATCAAAGGCTCTTGTCTGCTCTCCAGGATGTGCTCTACAGAAGGTGGAGTAGAGTCTTCAAATAGAAGATGAAAGTTGTTGGCATCCCAGAAATGAAAACTATCCATATACCAATCATCACAATCGTCCTCGTAATCATACAAAGCATATATTTCTTGAGTATATTATTTTGTGATGTAATTGTGCACAATATTCATAATATATCTCTCCTTAATATTTTATCTTGCAACTTCGAACTCTTGAAATGTTGTCTCAATGGCTTCTATCATTTGTCAAATGTCGTTGAATATTGGAGAGAAAATATCCATTGGAAACTCCACATATAATATACCAAAAGAAATATCTTAAAATCCTCTATCCAATGGAATTGATCTGGTAGCAACCTAAGCACTCTGTCAAAAGTTACGAGCTCTACAATCTCGTCACTTTCACGAAAAAATCCTAAAAAATGATTGATTTTAAATCAATGATATCTTCACTTTTGGAGCTTTGATTTGGATGATTTTTTAAAATGGGATAACTATGCAATAGGAACTCATATCTACAATTTTTGGGGGTAAATTCAACACCAATTCCTACAGAAATCAACAAAATCATGTGATCGTCCACGAAAAAACCCTGAAATTTTGCAGATTTTAAAATGTTGATAACTTCACTTCTTGGAATTCATTTCAGATGATTTTTTTTTTAATTGGTTTTTTTTCTGAGGAATTTGGATCTACAACCAGTTTTTGTAAATTCTGCACAAAAATCTATAGAAATTGTCTAGATTGTCTCGACCCTCTTTTTTGTTATTGAAAAAAAATCTACAAAATAGAAAAAAAAAACCATTTTTTGTGGCCAAAGAAAGTGCTCTGATACCACTTGTTAAGTACCAAAGATCCAAATTATAAATCACCACACAAGACCTAAGGAACAATATGAAAAATCTCCTTTATTATTATAAAATCCCTTAGGGTAGGTCAACACCATACAATAGATCTTGTTAAGGAAGGGATATTCCACTCCTATTCACTTGCCTCTTCAAGGGGGAAACCTCCTAATGAGCTACTGCTACAAATACAATACTTCTTGACTTTCCCATTACATTTATCATACCCTTTTATATAGTGCTACCTATTGCCTAAGAACATTCTAAAGGAGGAACCTTCTAGAAGTGGAACCTTCTAGTAAGCCCTCTTACACTTATTGTTTTCACACTAGGCCTTATTTATTAAAAGTGGCATTCATACATAATAAGAACTATCTACTATTATTCCCCTTGGTTACCTCCCTAGGTACCCCATATTATTCCCCTAGCTACACTACAATTACAAATATGTAGCAATCTAGTGTGACGAATGTTTCCAACATCATGAACCTTCTCCTTCTATAGAAGCAGAGAATCAACTCAATGGAAGCAAAATGTCATCATCTCCACTCTATGTTTCTTCCATGGCAACTAGACCCTCCCTCTTTCACCTCAAACAACCCCAACTCTGTGAACTCATTACATCAAGACCTTAGGGAAGATGAAACAGTGGGTCAGATCCATTATCCCATGGAGGTGGAGGAAATAGGCTCCCCCCACTCTATTGAGTGGAAGGAAGCTCAAGACAATGCACCTCGCTAGCTGGTTTTTATTTTTTTTCAGAATAGTTAGTTTTTTGGGTCAATTTGTAAAGAAAGCTACTAGTCGAAATACTTGGGATGCCTATATGGAGAAGTCCATAGAGTTTATGTCAATCTTATTAGATATATGTTCAGTAATGGACCAAATTTTAGAATTTCGCATGTAATTGTTGTCAGCTTCGGCACAACCCTTTTTTAATGAATTAAAATTTATATTTCGGTTAAAAAAAATGTTCCTCAAAATTGAGTTGTAATGTATAATGTGTAGTTTTCTTCCTATATAATCACAACATTTAAATAAATAATAAAATAAATGAATTTTGATATGGATAAAAGTAATAACAATATAGGTATATTGATGTTTAATATTAATTATCAATATAATATATTGAAATACTATAAAGATGATAATTTAATATGACT
>ML781018.1:0-18616 GCA_009831015.1 Picea engelmannii | reverse complement strand
GAGAGAGAGAGAGAGAGAGAGAGAGAGAGAGAGAGAGAGAGAGAGAATGAGGTGTGATGTTTGTGAGAATTGAAGGGTGGGGGACCCATGGGTGGGTCTTTGAGTAGGTGGGTGAATGGTGGAATGGAATGCATATGGTAAACTGATCTTGGATGAGATGAGGGGCTAATGAAAATGTGGAGGTGCAATCAACAGAACCAATTAAAGGCTTTTGAAAATGTGGGAGTCCATGGGTGGATAAATTAGTAGTATGATGAGAAGTAGTATGAGGCTAATTCTCGGAAGTGAGAAGTACTTGGACTCCCATGCTTTTGGAATAAAACAACATGGGTTTGATTTTTCCTAGTGTGTTAAAAAGTGTGAGACAAACCACGTGGGTGAAAATACTATTGGAAAAATTAACTAGATGCAATTAGAAATAGGTGAAGTTGTTGCGATATTGGGAATGTGAACCTAAAGATAGATGCTG
The DNA here is from genome assembly GCA_009831015.1 of Picea engelmannii. Taxonomy (NCBI): domain Eukaryota; kingdom Viridiplantae; phylum Streptophyta; class Pinopsida; order Pinales; family Pinaceae; genus Picea; species Picea engelmannii. Next base: position 18,147 of record ML781018.1, on the reverse strand, counting down.
AGGGATGATACTAGTAAATGAAATTATTCACAGAGGGAGTGACTACATGCGAGATTTGAAACATATACCTAAAGGGGCCATGGGATGGCCTTGACTGAAAAGTGATGCGAACCTATTGACAAGTACCTGCACACAAAAACCAAATACCCAAAGTGAAAAATACCTGATAGTAAAGAACTTGATGTGGGAACTTGAAAAATGATAGTGAGTAGGACCTGTAACTTAGGTGTCAGGATAGGGGTCCTAGCCAAGGTGTCTAAAAATTTGAAAGGATAATACCATTGTGTAAAATGGAACATGGTGATCCTAGTGGCATGAATCGTTCAAAAAATAAAGCTCTTGAGCTCCCGTACGGGCTCAAGGAATTTTGGACCCGAGCCATATAAATGGTAGTGGGGCCCACCATGCCACCTCATTTGTATCTGAGGTGACATGGATGAACATGTATTAGTGTAGTCCATGAGAGTTCGAGCTCCATTGCACACACGCCATTTATAAATTTCTAGTGTTTAGAGAGCTAGGTAAGGGGTTATAGCCTCTCGGTCTTTTTAGAAATTTTAATTTTCTGCTTAGGATAGTACGAAAGGCCGTACAACCCCCCTTTTCAGGGGTATTGTATGGTCCATGAATATGATTGCAAGATACCCACACACATATGTGAGAGTATGCTTTCATTGCTCACACCGTAAGTGCAGGTGATTGTCACATATGTGCATTGAGCTTAGTGTGGTTAAGGTGCGATCGCCTGTGATGACCAGTGCAACTATTATTTGAATGATCAAATTATTTAGCATGGGAAATTTAATGACAACTGCACGAGGCCTTCACATGACGTTTTGATGAAAAATTGCACTGATCAACAAACAATCACACATCCATAGTTTGCACGACTGTTTGAGGGAAAGTCGTGCGAACCATGTGAGAGATGTGAATTTGATTAATGTCTTCTAGGTTTAGTAACTGACTAACCCTTCTATATAGGTTGTGATATTTGAGAGTTTCCATCATGCTGAGTCAGTGCTAGGAGAGAGATTGGGTGTCTCTTCGCACATAGATGATAGTTGACCCTGCCACGTGATTTGAGATGGCCAACTTTGGCCTTCTCAAGTTCCTTTAGTGTGCTCTACTACGTACCCAAGAGGAGCTTCTTACGTTTATGGTCGGTATGTGGAGTCCGAACCATCGAGCCTTTGAGGTCCAAGGTCAGATGTTGGAGATGCTAGTTGAGATCGACATCTATTTTTTGATGAGACTCTCCATACGAGGAGAGGTCCTTGAGGTGATGCCTTGTATGGATAGGGGAGTCATCGTGTAGTAGCTAGCGGGACATCACTATGTCAATGAGGATGTGATCACCGAGGCTCGATCCAGGTGGCCTGCATTCAAGATTTAGTGACGTGAGCTATGGACATGATGGTGGTGAGGATCTATGGATCCTTGGGCACTCAAGTGGATTATCATGGCATCAATGACGATCATGGAGTGAGTGATCCAAGGTTGCAACTATGCTCGAACCTTCCTCATGAGGGATGCCATGTTCTCTTAGTTGACACAATGCACATAGAGCCAAGAGGGTGAATTTGATTTTGGATCCATTATGTGAAGTTTCTTTTTTGAGCAGGTGGTGTTCTTACACCCACAAATTATATTGGATGCAGTGGGGAAATCCCCACCACATTTTAGGCAATGGGGAGATATACTATTTTGGGAGGGTGGTGGGTGAGTAGGGTAATATTTTATGACATTGTTTCGGGGGGTTCTAGAGATAGAACCCCCAAGTTATACTTGAGTAATCATACATTGGTATGGACTACTGACATGACCCTGACATGATCCTCTCCCCTAGGGAGGTGTGGGACCGTTGAGGTGATTTTTATTTGTGTTTGTTTTATTTCTATTATTTTTGATGTTTTGTGCATGTTTTTGATTATTTGACATAGTCTTAATAGGTAACCATGCTTGTGTTTGCAAATATTGGACTGCGAGGTTGAGAGGTCCTAGTAGTGAGATATTTTGTAGCAGAAGTTTGCAAGGGTCATGCAATAGGTGGATGACATCAATGCCATGATGATGCAAATGCAGGGCCAACACAATAACCATAGGCTGACCCTGTGGGTGAGGGAGCCATATGAGGAGGTGCGGGGATCTGAGGTCAGTTAGATGACCTGTGTCGACTCTTTGATTGGGTATTGCATGGAGTTACTGAACCACAATGTGATGAGGTATATGATGAAGAGGTCCTGGAGTTGTGCATTGGCCTTGATCTTGATTTGTGCTTGGTGGTATGAAGGGAAACAATGGTAGGAGCAGAGATGAACAGATAGATGAGGCCTCCATTTGGAGGAGTGATACCAATAGGATGGGGGATGCCAACAACCAGGGGACCTTTAATAAGGGGATATCCTAAGCTTGGTCCACCTTAGAGGTGGTGGTTTTCATTTTTGTATTTTTCCGATGTATATGGGTGAGGCCCACATAGTTTTTGTATATGAAATGTATATGGGAAATGCCCCAATTATTGTATATGATCTGCGAGCACGACCGTAGTGAGGGGTGAATGTTTATATTGTACCCCATTTTTGAAACTAATGATGATATACATACATACACACATTTTTTGGTGTGTTATGATGGTGTACTGTGTGTGATTGGATGATTTTGTGTTTATGATGATATGCATATGTTCTTGTATTTTCTTTACAATGCATGTTATTGATGTGATGATGTGAAAACATATATTTGTTTGGTGTTTAGACAAATCATGATAAATGATGTTTTGATTTAATGTGACAAGTGTCAGTCTAAAATTTCATTTGCAATGTGATTTTGAACTTGGTTTTTATTTCTAGGAATACATGTGAATGTAATGGATTCAAAATTTCATAATAGAAGTTTAACTTGCAGGCATTTTCTAAACAAATAAGGGTCATGAACATGGTAGACATTGTTCAACTGTAGGACAATAAGATGGGAATCCAATAATATGCCGAGGTGGTGAATGTGGATGTGAGAAACATCAACTAGAAGGCCAATCACAATAACACACTCTACTTGGTTATTTGTAGTTGGACCTAGGTATACACCGTTGGAGTGGAGAAATGTATGTGTAAGTGAATATATTCCCCAAGTTGCCAAAGAAAGGTTATGATTCCATCGACTAGCACCATTGGAAAAACCGATGTGATATGATGGTGAATGATTCATCTGGTAAAGTAACAAGGGAAAGTGATCAATGTGACAATTATTGATGTGTGTAAAAAATATTAAAAAAATCTATGCATTTCTTACAAAATAAAATATATACACACAAAGATATCCCGAAGTAGGGTGGGTACTTAAGGGTAAAATCTCTTCAAGTATAACCTAGTGATAGGGTCCTTCAGGAGGATGCCTACTAGGTGAGAAAGGATGTAGGCTCCCTTTGTGAGGTAGTGTTTGATGATGAAAGGGATGTTCCATAGTGATTCAAAATTTCCATGGTCTAAGGTATCGTGGGTGACATCATAGGCTAGGACAAGATCACCCTTGTTGAATGAACGAGAGTTGACTTAGTGATTGCAAGTAGCTTTTGAGTTCTTTTTGGAAACCTCATTGTTTTGTAATGAGGATTGTCGATCTTCATCAAGAGTTTCTAAGGCAATGAGGCATTGTTTGAGGAGAGTGCTGTTAGGTAGTAGTTCGACTATGGTTCAGAGTGTTGGGATTTCACATTCAATGGGAAACAATGCTTCTACCCCATGGGAAAGGTGGAAGGGGGTAAATCTTGTGGCAATTTTGATTGTCGTTGGTATACCCACAATGTGGAAAAAAATGTGCTGCTAGTTGGTTTTATGTTTGTTAACTATTCATTGCAACATGGTTTTGAGGAATTTATTGACAACCTCAACCTACCCATTGGACTGCGGGAAGTATGGTGAAGTGAACTCATGAGTGAAGCCTAGGTGTGAGGATAACTTCACCAATACTTAATTTTCAAAATGTTTTCCATGATCTGAAAATCATTGTTGGAGGACCCCAAAGAAAGTAAAAACATGATTAAAAAAGAAGTGGGCCGTTATATCCAATCTATTGTTGAAGGTGGGCATGGCTTCAATGCATTTGGTGAAATAATCAACAACTACCATGATGTATTTATGACCTTTTCTAGATGGAGGATTGGATGTAATGAAGTCTATGTCCCATTTTCAAAAGGGGCCAACTGTAATTACTTGGTGTAAAGGATACAGTGGGGCTCGTTCTTTGTGTGTGAATATTTGGCACTTGGTACACCACTTGACTACTCAGATACAATTGTGAAATAAGGTAGGCCAAAAGTAATTATCCCACATGAGTTTCTATGTGGTGGATATAATGAATATGTGTTTGTCACACACATAATTGTGGAAATCATACATGCTCGACCTCATTAATGGTGAGGCAACGACGTAAAATGGTATCCACTCCATGTCGATATAGAACATCTCCAATAAGGAGATAGCTTGGGGCTTGGTGGTAGATACATTGGTGATAATATTGAGAGAGATGTCGGACAAGATTCTAAGTGCAAAGGTAGATGAGGATGTCACCATACCATTGGTCATCTAAGGAGATGACAAAAAAAAATTCTCATCAAGGAAGTTTTCATTCATAGGGATTGGAGTTTGCAATGACCTTGGTGGTTCAAACAAAAATGTAATGGTGCAGTTTCTAGATTGCAAGAACCATGGCCAGGGATAGATTTTCCTCATGTTTGTAGTGTAAAAGAGGCCATGATAAGATCTTATTGATGTAGTAGATGATGTTTTCTCACTCGTCTTCACTTTGCTGGATGAGGACACTTGCAACAGATACTTCTGAAGCTGAAAGGTACATGGTATAATCTTTTTCAAATTTAGGGGGACTGATCAAAGTGGATTTTGAGAGAGCTTCTTTCAGTGCCTCGAAATATTATTGAGCTTGATGATCCTATTTGAATGGGATGTCTTGGCATAACAGGTATAAGAATTCATGTGCACAAGTTGCATAATCGAGAATAAAGTGACATAAGAAGTTAGATTTTCCCTAAAGGATTTGTAACAAGTGCAAAGTTTTGGGAGGGGGGATTTCACTGATGGCCTGAAACTTGAGGGGGTCCATTATGATCCCTTGTTGGGATACTATGAATCTAAGTAAATACTTAGTGGTGATGTATACAATGCACTTAAGGGAATTTAGACGAATGTTGTATTGACGACATCTCTGGAAGATGAAGCAACGATCCTGGAGGTGTTGGGATCGTTTCATGGAATGAGTTGTGAGATCATCCAAGTATGCAAGAGTGAGATGGGGGAGATCATAAAAGACATAAGTCATCTCCCATTGGAAAGTGGATCCAACATTTTTGAGACCAAAGGGCATGACACAATATGCAAAAGTGCCCCATGGTGTAGTGAATGCAGTCTTGTATTGATTTGCATGGTGGATTTGAATTTGGTTGTAGCTTGAGAATGCATCCATAAATGATAAGGCTTCATGTCCAGTGCAAGAATCAATCACTTGATCGATGAAAGGGGTGGAAAATTTGTCCTTGGGACAAGCTCTATTTAGGTCTCTAAAGTTTGTACAAATGTGAATGGTTCCTTGTTTTTTGTTAACAGGGATGGGGTTAGAGACCCACGATGTATACACGATGAGGTATATGAAATCGATTATGAATAGCTTATCGATTTCAACTTTGCTATCCATGGATTTGGATGGATGCATGGGTCACTGATTTTTGCGGATGGGTGAAACATCATGCCAAGTGTCAATTCAGTGTTCGACAATGTCTGGGCCAAGATCAAGAATTTCAGTACATGAACATGCAAAAATATCACGATACTCTTGAAAAAGAGCCTTGTAGGAAAAGACTTCTTCAAAGGAGCATGTGACACAAAGGGTGATTTCTTTAGCGATGCTTGGTTTGATGGAAATGTCCACCTTGATGTTTGGGGATATGTTCGCCATGTTCCTTTCTTCAAAAGTGTTGGGGGCGGGGATTAGGTTTTTGAACCAATCTGTATGCCTAGGAGGAATGAGGTCCTTAGTTTCAGCCGCAAAAATGTTGGTGTCATTGGTGGGTTGAAAATCATCCCAAGGTAGGAAGAATGATCGATGGTGCATTGTGTCCCATGGGTAGTTAGGTGCCATCATGAACTCTAGGATATATTCGTTTGAATGAAAGACATGCGATAGAAAATACCTCTTAGAGGTATGAATGGGCAAGAGTGGCGTAATGGGGCCAGACATAACACAAGAGATTGACATAGAAATGGGGGTCGAAGAATCGATGATTGTTGAGGTAGTGCAAGTGGAAATGAATTGTGGTATGGTAGTGATATTTTCAATAGGGTTTGATTGTTCAAATAAAGGGATTGATCCTTTGCTGGAAGAAATGTAACAAATATGTACACACGTGTGTGTTTCATGGTCTCTAGGAGGAGGGAGAATTTCTTGTTGTTGGATTTCTGGTGAGTTAGGTTGGGTCGGAGGAAGTGCATATGTCGTGGTCACATCAATGAAGCTAATGAGGAAAGAGCGATGAGTGCCTTCTCCTGGGTAGGCGTGTTCGACGTACCCTTGGGGGTGGTGGTAATTTTGAGGTACCTTATAGCATGAAGGACCTCTCAAAGATTTCGAATGAAATTCATTCTATGAATCCAATATTTGGTGATCAAGGAGCAGATGTAAGTGAAATGGTCCAATTTTCCACATAGTGCACATGGGAAAGTATGGCATGTGTTGGCACCCAAAGTTTTGGGTTCAGTTTTATGTGTGCGCACAAACAAAGTTTTGAACACTTATTCCATAGTTTTTCGTGCACCTAAGGAAATGTGTGAGGAATTCCATAGAGTGCAGATCAGACCAGGTGTTTTCGGTGTGTTGTTAGTAGCACACCTAGTGTAAAGACTACTAAGTGTGCGTTGGTCCGAGTTTTTTCAGTTGTGCCAGAAACCAAGAATATGTCCTCTGAAATCAAGAAAGGAATCATCAGGAAATCTCCCCAAATGATTATTGAAAAAAACATACGAAGACGTGGGGTGGCCAAAAGATGAGCTAGCTAGATAGTTAATATTTCCCCTGATACAGAGAGTCTACATGGAGTGCTGGAAGGCACCAAAATCATGTGAGGTAGTTGGATCAGACAAGCAAGTGGAGTAGAGCAGAAAGAGAGAGTGCTCCCCAACAAAGAAAGATATAAAAGGGAGCTCTAAGCTCAAAAAGATAGTTAGTTAGTTAGTCCCTTGGTTGGCTATCTGGCTAGTTAGATATTTTTGAGTTAGCTTAGCTACCAGTATCGAGCTCACTCTGAGCTTGTTGTAATCTTGTGATGTTTTGAATATATTCTAGTGTCTTTGATATGTCTAAATCCTAAGGAAAGGTGCATGACACATTATGTTGTATTTCCACTGTTTTATATAGTAATGATATGAAGTTCCATGGCTATCATAGACAAATGTTCAACACACTGTATATCTTTAATGTGATGGAATGCTTCTAGTAATAAAGATATGGCAGTTCTGATCTAATCTGTGTCTATTATGAATGAGTTGAATATGTGCATGTATAGTTTTTATTATTAGTCCTAAATATAGATTATCAGACCCGAGTTACATGGATGCCGATTGCAGTAATGTTTCATGTGTTTAATCCTTCATCCCTGTCATAAGAACTTATGGCCTCTTTGATCCTCTCTGCATCTTGGGTGAGACCTTCCTTGGCCTTGTCCAAGGATTGATATACTGATGCTTTGGGGTTTTGTTGGAAAAATTTGGATGAACTTCGGGTCTAAAACTCCCCAACGTTAAGAAGGAATGTAGGCACACAAGTGTGGACCGAAAAAGGAGAACCCAACAAATGGTTCCATTGCTAGGACCTAAAGTATTCTTTAGATCAATGGAGGAAAATAAAAATGAGTTGGCATCTTTCTAAGGAGGAGATTCAAGACTAGATTGAAGTGAACGAAGATGAGTTTTCCCTGTGAGAGATGCAAGGATTGCAGGGGAATGCAAAGGAATGGAAAGACATATATCTTTACTCAGACATGCATGAGCTCTTCTTCATGTAATTTCCATGTTTGTTGCATGAATGGTTAAAGAGACAAGTCGAGGTCAACTCGATTGCATTTCCATTGGAGCCAATAGTTTGGGATCAAGCCAAGCTTGATAGATTGAGGGTGATATATAACAAGTGGACTTAGGATATTGATTTTTGGTTCTCTCGAGTGAAGGAATGCTACATTATTGAGTTTTCTATAGAATATAGTGATTCTTTCAGCGAGGTTGAAAGAAATTTTGAAGAAGGTCGAAGGAAGTGGACGCTAGAATAAATTCCACTCTGGATGAAGATTTTTTTTGTAGAAAGAAGAATGGTGTGCATGGAACCTGATAGAATGGATGAGTAAACCACCTAGCGCTGGGGGGGGTGGGAAAAGGTGGGGAAAAATATCCAGAAGATGGATCCATTGAGGAGGATCCAAGAAGTTGTTGAGATGAGGTGAAGACTGGAATAGAACCAGAGGAGTAAAGGAGAAAGAGAGCCAAGAGATACATAAGAAGAGATAATTTGAGAAAGAAAGTTGAGTAGAAGAGTAGAGAAGAGGTAGTCAAGGGTGTGAAACAAGTTGTTGGGCCCATGATGAAGAGGAAACTCACACTAGGAAGTGGTGTGGGATAGGATGTTGTGCTAGAGTGGAGAAAAGGTGAGGAAAAGCTTGCAAAGAGGCTTGGCTTCGAAGATACCAATAGTGACAGTAGTGGTAGTGAGGGCCTAGGTAATGAAGCCCATACCCTTTTGGTGTTGCATCATACCTCAACCTTAAGAGAGAAGAGAGTGCACATGTGTGGTGCACCGATATAATAGGAGGAAGAAGCATCACACGATTACGTGCTGACAAGAAAATAAGTTGTCTTGCAATACAGTGAGGCGCAAATCAGAACAGAGTTTGTCACTTAGCATAGTTGAAGTACACTGAGTAGGAGCGAGGATGGTGTACAAAGAAATTGCGTGTTGAGTGGAGATAATGATTCTATGCAAGGTGCACCAAAAGAAAAGGAATATGGAGGCTCCCCTAGTGGTGGGGGAGATGAGTTGATATTATTGGATGGTCTTACGAAACTACACGTAGATAGCTCTTTGCGTTATCTCATGAGAAGTTTCATAAGAAGATGGTCTTACCCCCCTTTGTACCATCTCGCTTGCACATTTTTAATCAAGAATAAAACATAGCAAATAATGGAGAGATTAGAGTCAAAGAAAGAGAAGAAGAAGAAACAAGTGAAGAGACAAGTGAAGAAGGAGGTGAATTCAACAATACTTTAGCCCAAGCGATAGCAGTGTGGAAATATCAAGCCAATAACGGTAAGAGAAGAGGAAATATCTCTAGTTCAAAGATGGAAAATAAAGATAGTACACCAAGGTTTCCTGTGTTTCATGGAATGGGTAAGGACGATGTAGAGCAAAAATGGTTCACCTGTGATGCAATCTAGTATGTAAAGAGAGTTACAGATGACGCAACTAAGATCGTGCAACTAGAGACTACGTTCAGGGATAGGGCCCTGATGTGGTACATGAAGTACAAAGCTACTGTGCCAGCAGGACAGGTGAGGTCCCTATCCAAGATCAAGAAGGATCTACTTCAGGAGTTTCAAAATCTGAAGTTAGAATCACAATGCATTACAAAAATCAAGGAGATCAAGCCAAAGGAAGGAGAAACTGTCTGGGATTATGACCAGCGATTCAAAATATTATTGGATAGGATGAAAATCTAGATCCAAGAAGTGTGACAGAAAGATTGGTTCATTGCGGGGTTTCTCCCCTATATTGGATTCCCACTCACCCAACAAAAGGTCACGACTCAGGTTGAGGCAATCGAGATTGCGATTTGCTTGGAAGCTACACCTGGAGGCACATAGACATCAAGTGGGTTGGCACAATTTTAGTCACAACTGGCCAACCTAAAAATAGTGTTGCATTATATGTCCAAGACTAAAGTCCTGCAGGAGCATGTGTGGTGTACTACATGTCGTTCAGAGGGGCATCATCGAGACAAGTGCCCGGTCCTTTTGAATTATGTGGTGATAGAAATGTCGAGTCCATTTCCATATGAACAGTCAGAATGGTGTGAAATATGCAGACAATGGGACCATGTGCCACCCCACTATCCCACATTATAGAAATATCAAACAATGAATCACACCCAATTCTATGAGTTTTGTAAATTCGTTGGCCATGATCTCAATAGTTGTCGTTCCCTTCAGTTAATGAAAGATAACACCTGTGATGCATTCCAAGTACAAGAGGAGAAAAAAGGTGGTCAACACGGTGGCGTTTCCAGAGGAAGATATCAAGGTGGACCCCGAGGTGGATATGGGCATGGTCAAAATCGCGTATATGGTGGAGGATGCAGTAGACCCCCCCACATGTTTCAATTACAGTGAGATTGGTTATGTCTCACAATTTTTCAATAAACTACACATGATCTGTGCATATTGTTATAGTCTTGAACATGTAATTGAGGACTATCTTGAATTACTGAAGAAGTGGGAGGACAAGAAAACCAATTGTAACATGGTGCATGCCGAGCTACACATAAACAAGAAGAAGAACATGGAAGTAGATGTTCAGGTAGTAACCCATGGAGGGGCGAAGATAGGCGAATAATTTGATCATGGTGAAGGCTTAGTTCAACAACTAGAGAGAAAGATAAGGAAGGTACCTCATCCCCCTCCAAAGTTTGATGTTGCTCAACAGAAGCAGTTTCTGTGCGATGCACAAAGAGCCCTTGAAGATGAAAGAGTGCACAAGGAGATGCAAGATGTGACTCAAAGTTCTCTTGAACATGCATAAATTAGAGAGGAAATGAAGAGGGTGACACAAATGTCTCTAGAGGAAGCACAAATCCATGAAGAGGTGCAGTGGGTGACACAAAGTTCGTTGGAAGAAGCTTGTGCACACAAAGAATTACAACATGTGATGAGGATATCTTTGGAGGAGGCTAGTGTACGTGAGGAAATACAATGTGTAACCCAAATATCGATAGAACAAGCACACATACACACTACGCTTTGATGCACTAAGAAAAGGGCTTATGAAGGATAGGGACAAAAGGAGTTGCAACACACAGTGCATGCAGAAGCCTTCCTTGACCTAGGTCACATGGCATAGGCCAACGATAAAGTCAATACCTTCTTACACTACTATTTGCACTTGCTTAAAGATCGATAAGATGCAAGTAAGTTGACCCAGATATTAACGGCTTGCATGGAAGAACAAGGAGAGGAGACCACCATATCGACTCTTCTCTCAAAAAGGGATGTCTACCAAGTCAACAAGAAAAAGTGCACTGGCCAAGAGTTTAATATGACAATAAAGCTTGGTGGGTATGACATGGATGGAGTCATATTGGACCTGGGATCTGATGTGAACATTTTACCCAAGAAGTATTGGGAAGTGATGGGTAAGCCTAAGTTGGTCTGGTCACCCATCCAGCTCCAGTTAGCCAATCAATACAATATCTATCCCATAGGATGGTTGGATCAAGTAGAAATGAACATCGAAGGAGTGAAAACAAAGTCCTATTTTAAAGTCATCGAGATCATGGACGACTTTGATCCCTACCTTGCATTGCTGGGAATTGACTCGGCCTTTGACAATAATGCAGTGTTAAACTTGAAGATGAGGAAGATGTCCTTTGAAACTAACACCCTATGCATGGTTGCACCACTAGACCCATATGAGGGTGACTGCTACAATGAGCCCATAGATGAGGATGTGTGGAGCTCGGGCATTGAAAATATTTACAAGGTCATGAGGCACAGGGAGGACTACATCAACCCCACTAAAGATGGTGAATTAAGTTGGAGGAGTGTCAAATCTTATGACACATATTTTGAGGATGCTCTAGATAGATGGAAGAACAAGCTCTATGAAGTGTGCATGTGCATATGCACACAAATCACAAAAGAATCATGATGAATCATGTCTGAAATTTCTGATGGCCCATGGTTTTATGGCACCGGGCTAGTGGAGACATTCTAGGTACAAATGGAAAAAACCGTTCCCTCAGAGAAAATACTTCAGGCCATGGATACCATGGTTCAAGGGACACCAACATGGTGGTGGGAAACCCACCGCCTGAATATTCTAAGCTGGGAGCAGGTGGCTGAGTTTATAAAAGTCTAATTCCTGCCTATCATCGAATTTGAACTAGACAACCGATATAAGGGCACTTGATATCCTCAAGAACACATCTCATTCTATGAACGACACTAGACCGCTAAAAAAATACCTCAATCCCAATGGGTCCATTGGTTCTTCCATACCGTGGATACTATTCCTATAAGCTAGTACATTTAGGAGGAATTCAGAAGGAAAACAACTGAGTGGACCCATATGAGTTCCCAGTTTATTTCCACCTCCCGGTTCACCGCAAAAGATCCGATTCTCAGCAAGGCGCTTCACCGGGTTAAGGAATTCATATTTCATTGACAACCAATGGCCACCAACCCTAGAGTGGTCTGTTCATACCATTAGCAGGTGGAAAAAATAAAAGAAACAATACATTGATGGAATATTGATGTGGACAATGTTGATGACGTAGACCTCCATAACAAAATGACAAGTAGAGAATGATGCTCTCTCTTGAGGGAACATCACCACTATTTAGGAGATAGTTCTTAATGGGGGACTTTAAATATATCCCTCATTCACTTCCACGGGTTCTAGTGAAGGTTCTGGTTTGAACAACTAGACACAATCATAGTTGTTTTGAAGAACGATGGTATTCTCTTCCTCAAATTACCCGCCTGAATAATATGCATAAATTGGCTCAAGGATGAGCCAGATAATAGTGGTGGGGGTTATTGGTTGTGGAGCCTGATTATATTCTTGATTCATAGGTCTTTGTTTTCATCCATGTTTATGCCCCATGAATATTGTACACCTCTAAATACTGTACACTCCTCCACGTGGGGGGGATTGCCCCCGAAGGAAAAATTGCCTTGTAAATGTATATTATAATTTCATAGTAAATCTGGACCGTTCAATATAAGGTCGCAAATATGATGATAAAAGTTATTTTAGGGTTTTTTTCCCTAGAAGGAACCCTCTTTTATGAGGGAATTGTATTGCGACTATGTATCATTGCGAATATTGTATTCCGAGAGAGGATATTGTGAGAGAAAGAAGAGGAAGTTACAGTGGCTCTATTGTAGGTTGTATCCCTTCATTTTGCTAGATAATAAAAGGAAGCACTTGGAAATTTCTCTAGTGGACGTAGCCCACACTAGTGAACCACATATATCTGTGTCTCTATTGTATTGTGTATCTTCTGTGTTTTATTTCTGCATTTGTATTATTTTATTGCTTCGCGATCCTATTTTTCTAACAAGGGCCTATTGGCACCCAAAGTTTTGGGTTCAATTTTGTGCGCACACACAACTGAAGTTGTGTGTGCTCATTCGATATTTTTGTGAACACCTAAGGGGATGCATGAGGAATATATATTAGTGGTATCAAAGTAGTCTGCTCCTTGTCATTTCTCAGAGCATGTCCCCAATGAGGTTAGGGTATAGAGATTTGTGTCTTGAGCTAGTTTCACTTGAGGAAAACCTCTCTCGCTAGCCTAAGCGACCTCCCATGGAGGAAAAAAAGAGAGATGGAAGAGCATGATATCCTTTCAAGATATTGCTCGAGGAATCCCTCATGTGACAGAGGAACGATATAGTGGACAACTTCGCTTAGATCCTTCGAAGACTACCGATGGCAACGATCGAGGCATCTTCAACAAGAAACCATTTCAAAGGTGCGGCACCCTTCAAGGTATACATTAATTTTGATATCCCTTTATTTGAAGGCCAAATAGATGCATATTCTATAGAAAAATAGTTGAATCTACTAGAAGGTTATTACTCCGTCCAAAATTTTTCCGACAGTGAAAAGATCACCTTTTCACTCCTTAAATCCCTTCCCCATGTCAAAGCTTGGTGGGAAGGTTACTAGGAGAGATACACCATGAATGAATCTACACCATTCAAGAGATAAACCACTTGGGAAACCTTTATATATTCCCTAAAGGAGGAGTTCTACCCTATCAGAAACTATGATGACCAATACATGAGATGGACGACTCTGTGTTAATGAATAGATTAGATGGTGCCGGAGTACACTAACATATTTCATACCTTGCGCTCAAAGCTGGGTATCAAAGACTCTGAGCGACACCTGGTTTTGAATTATCACAGTGGTCTACATAGGTAAATGCAAACAAAGATGGATTTATTGGACATCTCCTCACTGGGAGCTGCTTATCGATATGTAGACAAAATTGAGCAAAAATTCAAGCAGCATAGTAAGTGGGAGTTCGAGTTTGAAAATACACCACAACATAATCATGGAAAAGGAAACCCTAACTCACAAAATGAAGGAAAGAGAAAGGAGTGTCAACCTCAAGTGAGCCAGTCCAAGACATATGAAAATAAGGGTAATGGGAAGTCTAAGAAAGACACTAGAAAGTGGTGTGATTTCCACAATGGCCCCTGGCATAACACCGATGAATGTCGCTCAAAACAATCATTGGTGGCCTGAGCTCAAATATAAATAATCAGAACCTGACTTGGACTTTGATTCAAATCAAAATAAAGGGAAACATATCATTGATGTAGAAGCCACTGCTACCATCAAAGCCGCAACAATACAACCAGAAGAACCAGAGGAGCTTGAGGAGGGGGAGCACCTTTTCCACTCATAGATGTGGGTAAAGGGGACCTCACTGCATTTCATTGTTGACAATGGGAGTCAAAATAACCTGATATCAACTGAGGTTGTCAAGAGATTGAAGTTTCCAATGATGCCACACCCCCAACCATACACCATCGGATGGTTGAGTCGGGGACAAGACATTCGTGTCAACCAATAGTGCCGCTTGTGCTATGGCATAAATCCCTTCAAGGATGAGGTAGTGTGTGATGTTTCCCCACTTGAAGTATATGATGTTCTTTTAGGACAACCATATATGTGGAAATGTCATGATATCTATGAGTCTCGACCCCACAATGTCATTGTTACTCTAGGAGGTCATGTTTACAGGATACCAGAGGTAACTCCAACTACTACCACTTCATTGATCTCAAAAAAACAATGCCACAAAGTAATCTCTCAGACCATAAAGTTTTCCCTCTTCATGATTCAATCAGAAGGTGAATAGAAGGTCACTGTGACCACTATGACCTCAGCCCAAGAAGTTTCTATCTAGCAGAAGTAGATCAACAAGATTGTAGAGG
Source organism: Picea engelmannii (assembly GCA_009831015.1). NCBI lineage: Eukaryota > Viridiplantae > Streptophyta > Pinopsida > Pinales > Pinaceae > Picea > Picea engelmannii. Next base: position 2,869 of record ML781018.1, on the reverse strand, counting down.
AGCACAAAGAGAATGAGAGTCTTCCACATGTTCAACATAGTTCTATTGGCCATGACCCTTTTCAGGTGTGCTTGGTGTTCCAACCATTAGCCCCCAATATTGATATAGCTCTTCTTGTTGCATCTTCAATGACAAAGTCCTCCCACACTTAGACCAAGGTATATCATACAACTAGATCTGTTGAATGGATCCAACACCTCCAACAGGTTCATGAAATCCTTCCACAGGAAAAGTACAAGCAAGACATCTACTTCAACAAGGTAAGCGACTCACCATGGTTCAGTTTTAGCAGAAGTTTCTCCATCTCTTGAGAGAACTTGATGCAATGGGGACCATTTCTTCCTAAGGGGGGAGGAATGATCCAGATGAATCTCGGTGGCCATCCACCTTTTCCACTGAATCAACATTTCAAGCATATGGTTTTGATAAACCATGATATTCACCCTTTTGATGGGGAATGGAATGTAATGCCATCTTTATTTGTTAATTACAGACACTGTATAATGATTTCCTAATGGTCTTATGTACATGCTTATAGCATAGCGTTAATGCAACAGATCCCATTAGAACTCTATAGTTAAGCACACTCAGGCTAGAATAGTACTAGGAACAATGACCACCCGGAAAGTCTTAGTATTTTACATTCCTATGTCATTTTATAAACTTAGACTAATTTATCCCACATGCATCATGGGAATTGTTATCGTCTCACTCTCTCATATATAATTGAGGTGAAGGAGGCCCTTGAAGCATGCAATGGAGTGTGAATCTGTAAATCTTATTGCGAAAGAAGTGTAGCCAACATCTCTTTATTTTTAGAGATAAGCTACCCATTCTACCAGTTTGTGTTCTACAATGTTTTTCTCTCTTATTCATTAATAGAAGTTGGATTTCACTATATTTCTATGTTTCTTGAAATATATCTATGTATTTCCTTGTTATATATCTACTATATTTATGTCTTCATGTCATTCCCAAAATAACCTGGATCACCAGAAGGGTGTGAGGTAGTTGGATTAGATGAGAGAGTGGAGCAGAGCATAAAGAGATAACGCTCCCGAAAAACAGAAGATATAAAAGGGAGCTCTAAGCTTAGAAAGACAATTATTTAATTAGTCCATTCATTGGCTATCTGGATAGTTAGAGAGTTTTGATTTAACTTAGCTATCGGTATCAATCTCACTTTGAGCTTGATGTAATCTTGTGATGTTTTGAATATATTCCTGTGTCTTTGATATGTCTGAATCCTAAGGCAAGGTGCATGGTGCATTATGTTGTATTTCCACTGTTTTATATAGTAATGATATGGAGTTCCATGGATGTCATAGGAAAATTTTCAACACACTTTATATCTATGATGTGACAAAATGGTTCCAGTAATAAATATATGACAATTCTGATCTAATTCGTGTCTGTTATGAATGACTTGAATATGCATGTGTATAGATTTAATTCTTAGTCCTAAATAGATTATCAAACCTGATTTACATGGATTCCAATTGCAATAATGTTTCATGTGTTTAATCCTTCATCCCTGTCACAAGACCTTATGGTATCTATGATCCTCTCTGCATCTCAGGTGATACCTTCCTCAACCTTGGCTAAGGATTGATATGCCATTGCTTTGGGGTTTTGTTGGACAACTATGGACAAACCTTGGGTCTAAAAAGACCCAACATTAAGAAGAATGGTATGCACACAATCATGGAATGAAAAAGGGTTAACCCAACAAAGTGCATTCACATAAGTGGATGTGAAATAAATTTTAGAGGAACTAGATGTCAGGGATGTTGACGGTTGTGATACATCATGACTAAGCTCTAGTAGGGTTTTTAGGCAGAATATTTCTCGAAACTAAGTTAGAGTGGGACAATGATGAGTGTAATGGCCATATTGTGAAAATATAACACATGCGAAGTTGGTACCCAATGTTTTATTGCGTGGGGTGGTAGACTCTTGGGTAGGGTCAATGGACATTTCTGTCAAAGTGGGAAACAATGGTTTTTCCTGATGGAGATGGATAAGGTTCCATAACTCCATAAGGGTAGGAAAAAAATTGGTGGGGTGACCTCGTGCTTCACAAAGTGCACAAGGGGTTTGAACTCAAGGTGTGGCTTGAGTATTTCCCCTATATTTCTTCTTCCTTCCCTCGGTGTTGGTATTCTTCCCCCCATTTGTGTGACCATGTTATAGTAATATTGGTTGAAGCATGGTCTGCATGGGTAGTGTAGTCATTTTAGGGGGAAGGGATGGTGTTGGTACCATAGATGGGGGGTCAATATACCACACAATGATAACAATCACCATATTGTGAAGGGTAAGGGTAGATACTACCTGGTATGCCGTAACTCTTGGTGGTGGATAGAAGAATGGTAATTGGGTAAGGGGTTGAGGACGGGTTTTCCAAACTGTTGGTTGGTCATTCACATGGGGAAATCTATGGAGTCAACTCTATTATGGTTGTATTAGGGGTAGAATGAGCGTTTGGTTCTGTCATGACATAAGTGATCATGCACACTTGGGCATATTCTGAGGGTGGTATGCAAGGTGGGTCACCCTACTATGTGCCAAGGAGTGAGGGGTCTTGAAATATTCCTCGACCTATTTCCATGACCGCTAAGATGTCTAATTGTGCCTCAATAAGGGGGAGAATATTATCCAAATTCATTGAGGGGTGGGGTTCATAATGTGTTAACTAGTCAACCATGACAACCTTTCCATTGTGGGGGAATATCATGGTGCGAAACATAGATGCGCCCATTACCTTCATTGTGTACATGTAACTATTTCCTAGCAAGATGTTGTAGTCCAGTGGGGCGTCTATGCCCTAAATGCCAATTAATATTTTCTTACCCTCTAGATCTATGAG
>ML781017.1:849085-862639 GCA_009831015.1 Picea engelmannii | reverse complement strand
ACAAGTTTTGTTTTTACTGTAAAGTGAAATTCTAAATAAAAAAAATACTTTTGTATGCCAGAAGTTGAAGAACTTGTGAAAATACAGTTTTTTTTGTCATAAAACAAGCAAAAGTGTTACCCAGCTTCATGATTTTACCCAGATGTTATTGCCCTTGCAACAAATGTTGCCTTACATGTCCCGTAATAATTTTAATAGAAATAACTAAAAAACATTGTAGGAAATATGGGCACATTGATGGGGGATCGAATGAATATCATCCCGTGGTAATTAGCTATATATTCATTTTTTTTTATATTGTCTATTTTATATAAAATTATATATATGTATATATATTGTTTGAATATTTGTTATAATACACACTAATTTTGCATGATTGTTTGTAATTATAAAGTTAGAGTTTCCCTCTAACTTTCTGCAGAATATTGCACTGAGTAGTACTAGTAGAAATGATGTTGTACAAGCTGAGGAACATGATCAAGAAAATGAGGATCTCATGAAAACAGATGATGGGAAAAATCAAGTTAATGATCCCATGGAAGAAGATGACAGGAAAAATCAAATGATCCAAGATTTGTTTTCTCAACCGGATGAGGATAGGGACTGTGATGGTATTTATGATGAACCTCTATTAGAAAAGACAAATAAATGACTTTATGAAGGCTCAAGAGAAAATATTCTTTCCGCTACATTGCTGCTAGTGAACTTAAAGGTTATGAATAATTTGTCGAACATTTGTATGACACATATCCTAAGGTATGTAATATGTTTCATCTCATATACATAAATGTTGACTTTTTTCTATTTGTTTTTAGTGTTAATTAATGTGTAAAATAAGAATGCAATTTTTACGATTAATATTCTTTACATTAACTAGTTATTTGTTATGTTGTAGATTTTTAGGTGAATTTTTGTTACCATTGTCAACTATTTTACCTCACACATATCGAGATTTGCATGCCATTGTGAAAGACATTGGAATGGATTATCAAACTATAGATGTATGTCTAAATAATCATATTATATATTATGAACAACATGCTTCGGAAAAAGAATGCCAACAATGTCTTATCAGTAGATATCGAACCGTTCAAGTAACAAAAAGGGTGCCTCAAAAGTTTCTTCGTCATATTCCAACAATTCCATATTTGCAGCGATTGTTCAGGTGTGAAATCATAGCACAATTTATTGATTAGCATGCACGTAATAGAAGTGGAGATGGTGTTCTTCGAATGCCTGCCTATGGTTATGCATTTAGGGAAATTGAGGGAAAATGGGAAGATTTCAAAGATGAACCTCGTAATGTTAGGCTTTCATTGGCATCTAATGATGTTAATCCATTTAGAGAGCGTAGGTCTATTTACTTAGTGTGGCCTATTTTTGTTATAAAAAATAACATTCCTCCTTGGATGTCAATAAAGAAGGAGCACATAATGTTGACAATGATTGTTCCAGGTATTTGTTTACATCAATTTTTTGAATGTAACATTTTCATTTGTTTCATTTTTTACATAATACATTTTGTTTATTTAATTACTTATATATACATATCATGGTAATATTAATTATGTGTAATTTTAAACAATTAGGTAAGTACCAAGTTAATGATATGAATGTATATATCGAGCCCCTTATTGATGAGCTACTAAATTTATGGGCTGTCATCACTATGTATGAAATCTGTAAACCAATCGGGGAGAAGAAATTTAAATTCCATGGAATACTTTTATGGACAATTCATGATGCCCCATGACTAACACATTTTTTTGGTATGTAGCATTCTATTTCTCTTTAATACTATATAATTTTTTAAAGATATCATGTTGCATGTTTAATTTTTAAATAATCTCATCGTATAATTGACATTAATCTATCTGTTGCAGGTCTTCATACAAAGGGTAAATTTGCATGTTCAGTTTGTTGTCCTAAGATGAAGTATCTCCATTCAATTTTTTTAGGAAAGGTGGTGTTTGATGAGTACAGGCACCTCTTCCCTAAGAACCTTAGGTATCATACTACTGAAAAAAATATTTTCAATGGGAAAGAAGAGGCTGGTTTAAAACCATGAAGAATGACACCTCACTCATGGATGTTGGAATATAATAAAAATCGTCAAGGTACACAATTTCATTATGTATCGTATATGTAATGTTTTGAATGTTTATTTTAATCACTGAATTTATTTTACCGTATTTGATAATTATTTTTGTGATTTATTTTATGCTTCATGAAGGCCACCATCATGAAGGTATTAATAATGGGCTTCCATGAGGAATGAAATGTTATCCTAGTCAATTCATGAGGTTTCCTTACTACGAGGAGCTAAAAATAGCTCATTTGTTTGATACAATGCATATTGGGAAGAATGTGACAGAAACATTATGGCGAATCATAGATGGTAGGAGGGACAAAGAAAAAATTGTCAAAAATTGTACTGACATTCAGGAAGCCAATCATGCAATGTGAAGTGTGATATGATCAAATAGAGATGGACTAGACCTAAATAAACTTCCATGGTTATTAATAGAGAAACAAAGAAATGATGTAAGAGAGGTCTTTCAAAGAATTAAATTTCCCACGGGTTTTGCTTCAAACATAAATAATATCTTAACGAAGAAAGATGAATTTGGTGGGGTAAAAATACATGATTGACATACCTTCATTAAGGTAATAATTTTGGTATACATATTTATATATATTGGCCTTATACATATTTTAAGTTTTTTTATTTTTTTTGTCTACTTTGGTTGAAACAAATAACGATTCATTGTTTTTGTTACAATATGTTCCACCGCTATCTCTCCCAAACGACTTTGACAACAACATCAAACAAGTTGTATATGATCTTGGAAAATACATGAGGTAAGTAGTTGTGATTTATATGCAAATTGTTCTTTCAATTTGTTGTTGTACTTAATGACATGCGTTTTACTTGTAATGTAATATGTTATATTATGTTACATCAAAACATGTTATTTTCTTGTGTCATGATCTCATGTAGATGGTTTTCATTGAAATAAATCCATGAAGATGATATAAAGTATTGGAAGAGAAAAATTCCTCGACTAATGTGTGAAATGAAAAAGTATATACCTCCAACATTTTTCCATGCACAAGAACACTACCTCATACACCAAGTTGAGGAGATTGAAATTTGTGGACATGTAAACACAAGGTCAATGTGGATGGTGGAGAGGCACTTGAAATCATTGAAGTCTTTGGTTAGAGAAAGAGCACGTCCTGAGGGTTTTATGGTGGAGGGATATATGGTATATCAATCCATGGTGTATATTAGTCAGTATCTTCCTAAATTAGTACCACCAACTATGCATGCAATGAATCTCATTTGGGATGTGAACTCCATGAAAACATTTGAAGATCAGGAGCACCTGTTGGGGAAAGGTAGAATGAAAAAAATGAGAGGTAATATATTAATAATTGTGGAGATTTATATTAATACATATAAATTTTCAATTTTTTTTTTTGCATATGATCATACTTGTTAATATATTAATATATGTTATTTCATAAATTATTAATATTTACCATGGACGTTATAACTAATATTTAATATTGGTGAATTATGATTTTTTGATTTAGTTGCTCAAGATTGGGATGCACTGCATTTATACATTGCAAACAATCTTGACTTGATGAATGTATGGATTGAAATATGTAAACAACATCATGGAAATAGGTTATCATGGAAATGAATGTCTAAATTGGTTAGATAATGTTGCCGTAATGGAGATGCCAATGTTACACAAAATAAAATTGATTTATCATATGGTTTGAAAGATAGACAGGCAAGTAAATTCACCCATTTTATTAAGTTATTTTATATTATATTAATGTGATTACATGTGTACTTATATATTTTTCATATACTTTCCAAGTTATATAAATATGTTAATTTATTAATTAACAATGCATCTTTTACATATATGTCATATTGCAATTGAAACACCACAATACTATGTGGTGCAATGGTTGTAAATTTCACATCAAACAACTAGATGAAACCAGGAAAAATTCTGATAGTGGGATAACTGCAGTATTCTAGGTCACTAATGTTTCCTCTAGGAGTGTCAGACATCCCCGAGAATATGAAAATAGATACTATGGGTATTTGAATGATATACTTGAGTGTGACTTTAATTCCTTCAAATTAGTTTTGTTCAACGTCAAATGGTATAGGTTACGAATGCATGAAAGCGATGAGGAAAGAGCTCTTATTCATCATGCCAATGGATTTCCAATGATTAAAAAAATGGTGTTTGAAAGAGGACATGATCTCTATGTTTTTCCAAGCCAATGTGAACATGTCTTTTACTCAAATGTTCCAGGTGAGATGGATTGGTCATTTGTTGTTAGATATGATCCAAGAGGAAGTCCAATTAAGTATACTCATGTACAGGAAGAAGATGATTTGTCAGATCATACAGAGCTGGAAGATCATGTAGGGTCGACAGATGAAGAAGACGAAGAAGATCATGATCTAGGCGTAGGAGACAATGCAGTTCTTGATGATGATGTATATGAAAATATGCTCAAAAATGAAATTGGTGATGATGATGATATCGTTAATCCTTTCAACACTGTTTGTGAACCGGATGATGATGAAGATGTCAAGTTCGATGAATAAGAAGATACATAATAAGGATGATTATACAAATGTTGAGTTGGATCAGGTATGTGACTATATATTTTAATTTGTATGAATTATTCTCTTAAAATAATTTACTTATGTCATGGGTTAATTATATGTTTTTAAGTTTTATGTGACATTTTTATATCCTATGTTACATGTTGTTTAATTATTATGTGAAACCTAAAAATAGTCGCCAATATACTAAAGTACATGCTAAACAAACAATAACATTTACAAACACATAATTGCATTTACCTTAAGTAATTTGTTTTTTGTAGTTTCTATGCATGAATCTTACCAGGTTGCTTTCAATTATTTTCTATTTTATAGATTGGGTATTGGGGAATTGAGAGTGATGTGAGGGGGAGGGGAGGGGCCATATGAAATTCCACCTTCACGTGGTTGGCCTTGTTCAATAGAGGATAAATTATTCTTGAAACCAAGAGAATCTCATTCATTTTTATACCATCATGATCATAGATAGACTATTTGCATGCCTTAATGATATGGGGGGGTTTCTGGACTCAAATTTGACTCACACACCCACTTGTTTCCATCATCAATTTGACTACCAAATAAAAATGTTATGGTCTAATTTTCCCAAACTATACCCTAATTTTCCCAAACTATGAATGGGTTAGGACTAGAGTCAAGCTCAACATGACCTAATTCTTCCAAGCCCATTCCCTTGGATGCAATTTATCTAGAATATAGTAGCTTGGGACAATGGGGAATCTCGTCAATGATCCATTCATGCGCATCACTAATTATATGATGATGCATCTAACTACCTTAAGATAGTCATAGTTGCTCTCACCGTTTACCCGCGCTTGGTTGAATTTCTTCACTTTAACTTGCAGAGCAATGGGAATAAATCACATTGCATATTTAGAAGGGTTATGGGTTATGAGACGATGATTTAGAAGGTTAGGGGGTGTAGTTTAAAGGTCTAGGTTTGGTTACTATTAACACATTAACCCCTATCATATAATATATAATATAATAATTATTAAATATATATAATTATAATATATATTAATTATATATAATAATCCAAACCAAAAACAAAAAAATTACATTTCAAACATGCGCGGGCATGAGGAGAGAAAACTGTGAGGAGACCACACAAGGAGATCAGATGAGGAGAGTCGAGGAGAGAAGAAGAGGAGATCCAAGGAGAGTCGAGGAGAGAACACTGCGAGGAGAGCCAGGGAGAGCACACCACGAGTAGTTTCCCAAACCCTGAGATTTGTGCGAGGGAATGCTGGAGAAGGAGATCTAAGGCACAACGTCAGAGGAGACAAAAGTCACAGAGGGTGGAGGATACGAATCTAGAGGGAACACTGTGAGCACTCTTGATAATGGTGAGTGGTTGTTACCATCACTCACTTTTCATTATTTTCCAAATTGAATTGTAAAACCTTCACATTGTAAATAAATCCAATTAATCGAGTTGATGATGTTTTCTCACCTGTGTTTGGGAGGGTGTTTGTTAGCATGCATAATGGCCAGACACAATGAGAATTATTCCATCATGTTAATGCATTTAGGAAGGATCTACTTCACCAATAATATCGACCCCCTTAAACATTCTATTTTGGTTAATCTGAAGAAGTTCATCATGCCTTCCTTCCCAACATGATTTTTTTTCATTGGCGTGCAACTTTTATAAATATGGATCACACCAACCTAATTTTCTTATGGGAGAAGGAAGACAATAGTGGTAGAGATAAATCATATTAGTGGGTAGGCCAAGGAAATGTAGGGATGAGGATTTCATACTAGTGTCTTTGGATTCGAGATCCTTTGTGCATAGAAAGTTTGTTGATGGGATTACTCTTAGATATTTAACATAGTCATTCCCTCGATGTTTATTGAGATAAATATAGAGTTGCACCTTTCTTAATTTCACAATTGTGAGGCTATTGCATCCTACAAGGGATTCATATGATTCAATATGAGAGGGGTTGGCTCAAATGAAGAGGAACATTCCTATTTCCCTCTTTTGGGATCGTGATCACATAATAAGAATGAATAACCTCTTCAAAGATGTCCCTTAACTATGGATTAAGAAAAATACCAAGGGCACTTTCCTAGTCATTGGAATGATTAAGGAAAACAATCATAGACATAAAAAAGTATATGTAAAATAGAAATAAAGAGGATAATATGTGCAATGTATTAGAATAAAATAAAATATTATTAAACTTCTTCAAGATCCACAATTAACTCCAAGAAAAACCCCTCAAAGTTGGGCACTCCTCAATAAAGGTGGAAATATGCTCAAAGTAGGGTTTGACAAAGTCTTTGTTGCCACACTTCGCTCTCCTTTGAAGTGCTTCCTCAAACAATGCTCTTCTAACATGTTTCTTCCTTAAAATAAGAATTTAAACCTCGAGATAGTGGAGAAATCCTCTTTGTTTGCATACATAATCCTTGATCATGCCATACAATCATTTTATATTTCCTTATAAGGTGGAGCGTTCCTTCCAAGATGAACTTTAAACCATGTTCTTATGGTTTAGCTATCATGTGTCCTCTCATTATCTAGGGAATTCCTCAAGCATATGTGCTAAGAAATTATTATAACCCCTTTTACATGGGGTGATCCTCATATAATTTTTACTTTGTCCTTATTTCAAGGCTGGAAAGAGTCAAATCTACCACTTGGTACCCCTTTTGACTTCATCAATCTGGGCACTCCCTCTAGACATTGATTAATTGCATTTTTGGGGGTGTGTGCAAGGGTTTATAACTTTGAATATAGAAAACAAGTTCAAAAATTGGAACTAGGTTGAGGATGGACTACTCACTATTTGGGGGTTCTAATTATATTATATTATAATTTGGTAGGTTAATCATGGAAAATGGCCAACCGTAGAACATGTAATTGATTATAAAATTCAACTTTCATTTTGCGTGAATTTTATTATTTATTTATATAATTTTAGTTGTGTGGCGATCAGTTATTTAATTTGTTTATATAACTTAAATAACATTGATTTTCATGTTGAAATTATATGTAGTCGACAAGACATGTTGATCATGATTCCGCCGATGAGGAGGTGTTGTATTCATCCCCTGATCTGTCCCAATGCTTGATTAAGTCTCGACCGTCCGATTAAACCATGGATAAACGAGGTAAGTACTTCGGAGGATTGTCACTCCAGGGAAGTGGAAGACTCGAGAATGGAAATATCATGGAGCCCTGAAGAACCAAATTTCTGAATTAGTTGAGAGTCGTCAGTCTCAAGGCTTGATTAAGTCATATTCTTTGATCTCGTTGAAGCCTCCAGAAGGGGGCGAGACCGTCCATTCAATGGGAGATTAAATCTCGATCGTCTGTCTTTGCTAGTGGAGTTATTGTTATAGGACAAATCGGTATGTGCATACACTAACTGATCTCCTTAGATCCACCTGGATCTAGAAAAAAACAGGACAGGATGTGACACTTTCCCTAAGTTACAATCATTGAATTTCCTATCAAGGAAGGAATAAGTGACATACCTTAAGATATAGCTTCCTTATGTCTTTGTTGTCCTTACTTCGCTTCAGCGGCCTTGTCATATCAGATATGCAAAAACATGAATAGACCAAGGTGAAAGAAACAATAATACATTCAATGAAGACCTAAATGTGTGATCAAGAAATCATGTAATAAAATAAGAGTGATTTTATGGGAAAGGGACATGCCACTGTATTATATTAAATGAAATTATAAGATACAACCAGATCTCCTTGATGTCGCAAGATTCCTTTCGGTGGTCCCTTGCTCCAGCACACACACTTGCTTCGAACTTGTATGAAGAAGATCCACTATGGCTTGATGGACAAATGGAGGCCTCAAGCATCAATTCAAACAGGGCTTCTCACACAATTCTGAACCTATTCTTTCATCAATTCTTTATTCAATCTTTCTTAATCTCTTCCATGAGAAACCTTTCAATATATAGGAGAAGGAGAGATGGTTAAAAGGATGAGGATGATCCCACTAAATCTGAGAAGTCAGTAGGATGCCAACTATGCGAATGCCAACTCATTTTCTAGAATATCTTCTTCTAGAACCTTCATAACCTATTCTTCCCTTTTTAGCCTTGAAACAGGTTCACACCTTATCTATAGAGAAAACTGAAAACCCCTCGTAGTCCAGGTATAGAGCAACCTGCGAGAATAAGGGTTTTCACACCCTGCACCATATGCAGCCTGCGAACTCACTTTAAAAGTATGCTTTGTAGAGGGAGACAACAGTCATTTTTCTCTGGAAAAAAGTCTTTATGGGAGCCTGAACACATCACTATATAGATATTACCAGAGTGACCAAAATCATGTGTAACAGAATGCCCCCCAAAGTATGAGGCTAGAACTTGTGACAACCAAAATACTTTGGAAAATGCGTGTGTGTGTCAGAAACAAGGATCACACCTAATCGGAAACCTGCAAACAATCAAGCATCTGCAAAATATAATACCAGTTCTGAGGTAGACATTCCCATGCTCATACCAAAAATGAATGAAATCACAAATGTAGGTCATGGCCACCAATCATACACCGTGGATCCATGTCATCAAAATGCTACATAGCCACCAGGGACACACTGTGGATCTATGTGTTAAAAGAATCAGATTAGGACATAGCCACATGACATACAAAGTGGATCTATGTGTCAATACAAATCACAAAGGCTCCATCGCAACCTGGACCAAAAAGATGAGACCCAGGGTCTTCAATCCCGTTTTCTGAAAGTACAAATCTAGCCATGTGATTAGATGTGTCGAAGTCTAACATGGTAGAAAAAACTTGATTACCGGTAATTGATGAAAACCATTAACAAGTGCGAGGAAAATAACCATTGATGTCAATGATTCCCAAGGTACCTAAGTACAATCCGGACGAATGTGAATAAATGATTTGAAGGTGAACACTCGGTGGAATCTCTCGATCAGGAACAAATTATGTGAATCCACTGTCGAAAGCGAAGAGACCTGTCATTAAGGCATGCAGGTTCTAAGGTACTAAATGATTTATAAGTCTTATTCCCATATAATGAGCTGAAGTCGACAGAAAAATACTCGTCATAGGACGACCTTGATGTATCCCCCATCAATGACACAAAATAAGTAATAGATTTTTTAGGATGAGTCAAAATACTAATATGACTTGAAACTGACACAGGGAAGGCGGACACAGTAAGAAATGACAATTGCAGATGGCTGACTTAACAGAGGGTTTGGTTGAACTTCTCTTGGATGGCACGACAGTGGTGTTGGCAACATTGACTCAAGGACGACCCAATATATGAACTTGCATAAAGTCAGACGAGAGAAAAATGGATTTCCCAACTTGGGTTGAAATAATGAAGGGGGTGCCATGTTCAAGAGAGACGCTTACTGCCACTTAATATGAGTACATAGACACATCTCTTTCCCAAATTTTCTCCCACCATTTCTAGTGAGTACCTCTTTATTTTTACGCAAGCTTGAGGAGGATAACATATGCTTGTTGATGTAAGCTCATCCTTTGGATGAGTCACTCAGAGTATGTTTACTGAAACCTAGGAAGGAGTGGTTATGTCCCATAAGGGCCTTTCGATGTTTGTTTAACGAGTCCAAAGACAAAAAACTCGTAGGTTTTTCATGTTTTGAGAGTCTGAAAAACACTTAAAGAGAACTCTCCCAGTTCCTTTTTCGTAAACTAGCTTGATAGGACCGAAAAAGTGATAAACTATCGCCCATAAAATGTTTTCTTCAAATACTTTAACTAGTGTGAAAAGAACAAGATCACTCAACAATCTTTTCGCTTTTATGGAGCGTGAAAAGAGCTTAAAGGATACTCACTAATTTTCGTTATTTTCATGTTACCATGGTGAGTACGAAAAGATGACAAAAGTATACTCGATTGCGTTCTCATGTATTTTCGAGCACGAGGATGAACGAAGACTGAGCTCGAGGTTTTTCTTACAAAACCCTAAAAAGACATTCGTACATGTAGAAAACTTCCATACACCGTGGTTCAGATTCTTAGGTCAACGATCTGTGAGAGAAACCATGCTCACATGGATATTAAGATATTAGGTTTTAGGCAAAATAATAATAAAATAATGCCAAAAAAATAGTAATGAAAATGAATAAGTAGGGGTAAAACTTGTCTTTACCATTTCATTGTTATTTTTTCCCAAAACTTGTCCATTGAACCTTTTTTTTTCAAAATTTTCTCGGTGGATTGCAGGAGATACAGACGACCATTCGACGAAAGGTCTCCACCAACAAGGTAAGCCTTTGATCCTTCATATTTCACATGGATTAAAGTTTGTTTTTGTTGGTAAAAAGTAGCTTTTTGAGTCCATTCTTAGGCCGTGGGTGTGCACAGACAGGTTCGCAGGTGGGCCTTACGGGACCTGCGAGAATGAAGGTTTTTGCAGGTGACCTTCAGTGCACCTATAAACCTCTCGCACTGTACGAAAGTGTCACTTTCGAGGGCCGTGAATCAAAATTTGAAGTGTGTTTTTTTACTCAAAATTTTTTGTTAAGGAGGTTAAATCAAGGTTTCTAACTTCCTTCCATGGTTTTATTGCAGGTTTGGACTATCAAGATGCTGGAATGGAGGGAAAGAGACCACGAAGATGAATATTTTTCCACCAGGAATGAACCGAGAACCGTGGCTTCTCTTCGGGAGTGTGGACTCTTGAAATTTTTCAATATCCAGGGCATGAGAGCCCAACTCAGATTGCTTGAGTACCTGGTCCACATGTGGGATGTGGACCAACATGTATTTCATGTGGGGGTTCACACTCTTTCATTGGATATCGAGGATATCTACTTTCTCACGGGGTTATCTCGCCATGGATCCCATGTGAATCTGACAGGAAGTAGAAGTGGAGGTCTCCCTATGAGTGAGTATGCCCGTCAGTATTGCATTCCCGAGGCAAAGAGAAGCAAGGGTAAGGTTGTTATCTAGGGAGTCCGATATTTGACTCTACGAACCATTTTGTTTACCATTTCACACATGGATAGGAGCGTGGCTCCACACATGTCTCTCGAGAACTATTTTCAGTACGCAATAGAGTGCACCGAGCCTCAGGTTCTCAACTGGTAAGATGTGGTTCTTTGCAGTATGAAGAGGCAACTGACGAAGTGCAGAAGAGGAGACCTGAAACAATTTAGGTATGGTTGTTTTTGGTTTCCTTCTTCCTTGAGAGGGTTCCATTGTTGTGTTTACAAGAATGGGGTTTACCGGCCCCATGAGACCCAAGGATGATGAGGTGGTGTGACCTCATGGCTCGGCACACAGCAGGTCCTATAATGATCCAGGGGGTCATTTTTCATTGAGAATTTGACTCATCCAAAATTGGAAATAAATGGTACAATGGCGTAGAGATCGTCGACATGAATCCAACGGCGCAAAAATCACTTCAAACCTGACTTTGGCGCATTTAGTTCTATCTCTGCGCGATTGTAATAACAAAATAATATATTCTGGAGTCCTAAAGGAAGCCGAACTCCGGATTTCGTGGCTAGTAATGTGGTGATAAGGCGTTGGTGTAAGATTAGGTCACGGGTTCAACTCCCTCGCGCACCTGTTTTAGGATAACTTTTATATGTTTTTTATAACAATATACTATTGTTAACTCGCCAGTATACATGCATAGTTAATATATGGTTTAAACCATATATTCGTCAGTTCACAAATCTTGTGGCTTATGGTATTTGATATGATTTATGTATATCATATATATTATATGATATCGGCCTCATAATAAACCACCCATTTTTATAACAAACCTCCGCCAGATTGATAGTTGTTAGCACATTATCCAGGCCGGCCGCTAAACTAGCGGTCGGCTATATTTTTTTTAGCCAGCATTTCCACATTACATAATAAATACATTAATGCGCGTATTCTTTAATGTATTAAACCCATGGTCTAATGGTTAAATCACTTGGTTAATAGCAACGAGGTCGAGGGGTCGAACCCCACCGAGCCTCTTCTATAAACTTTTTGCCATACTTGGCCAATTGGGAACTGCCACTTGTCACTAGGTCAATCTGCCACGTCAACACCCCTGCACTTTGACTTTGACTTTTTTAGTTGTTTGTCTAGAACTTCATATGGCCATAACGTCTCCATACGAAGTTCGTTTGAAGTGATTTTTGCGCCGTTGGATTCATGTCGACGAGCTCTACGCCATTGTACCATTTATTTCCAATTTTGGATGAGTCAAATTCTCAATGAAAAATGACCCCCTGGATCATTCCTCCCCATTGAAGAGCTTTTGGACCCCAAAATCCTTTTACTCTGAATTCAAGCAAGAACATGTTCGTCTCGCCTGTCCTGTATCTTTCATCCATTTTTCCTGGAACCTGTACATTTGTCTCATCACAACAATAATCATAATTGCACTGACGTTATTGAGCACATCAATCCCATTAATTATCACATCTTCATCGACTGCTGTTGTAATCAACCATACACTGCTGAACAGTAGAAAGCTGAAAAACAAGACTGAATATAAATACGTGAAAGAGAATGCACCCACATCATGCTTTTCCTTCTGGACAAGAACAATGTTCATCATAGAGTTTTGATGCATTGACACTTCCATTTCATGCTTAGGATTACTTTCTTCCTTAGTTTTCACAGATACAAGTGTCAAATTCTTGCTTGCATTAACTACCATTTTCAATTGTCCTGTAGTTGCAAAAGATCTATTGCTTTTAATTGAATGAGAATGCACAATGTATTCGATTACTTCCTTAAACAGACGATACTGATTTTGTTCCCTGTAAAAGATTGCCTTTCTATCATATAAGTATGGGCTTCCCAACACAATCCCACAGATGTCTAATGGCACCACATCAAATTCAACCTCATCTATGAACTTAGATGTTATTGCAAACTTTAAAGTG
>ML781017.1:835126-847845 GCA_009831015.1 Picea engelmannii | reverse complement strand
TTCTTCGCCTCGTGGAGAAGTCATTGTTTCTCTTGAAATTGTCCTCCTTGAACCAATTTCAGGATCACCTTCCACTAGCTCTCCTTCACCAAGCTTCAACCTGGACCTGGTAAGCATTCAAAAAACTATGCACAAATAGTCACCTGCTATGATACCAAACTTGATCTGTCGGATCTCAACATATGTGCATGTAAAAGCTATGAATGCTTATCATTAGTTTGCAATTTGATTATTTAAAAGCATTAATGTGATTATTAAATGCTAAAATCTGCGAAACTGGAAGCAATAGAAAGAGAATATGGAACAGAAAATGAGAGACAAGAACAAAAGAGTTTGATAACGGAGTTCACCCCCTTCACTGGGCTACATCTCTGGGTCCCTCTCCAATGGGTACCGATCCATTAATATCTTCAAAATGGTACAAATGGTATTGGAATATCTGTAAATCAACTTTAGCAGATGCAGAACAGAATGCTGGTCAAAATCCCTCAAGACCTCCTCTCTTGAAAACTACAAATTGGCCTTCAAAAAGGCAAAGAAAGCCAAATAATTACAGAGAAACAGTTGGCTTTAACATAAACAACATCTGAATACTGGGCGGTTTATTATGAGGCCGATATCATATAATATATATGATATACATAAATCATATCAAATACCATAAGCCACAAGATTTGTGAACCGGCGAATATATGGTTTAAACCATATATTAACTATGCATGTATACTGGCGGGTTAACAATAGTATATTGTTATAAAAAACATATAAAAGTTATGCTAAAACAGGTGTGCGAGGGAGTCGAACTCGCGACCTAATCTTACACCAACGCCTTATCACCACATTACTAGCCACGAAATCCGGAGTTCGGCTTCGTTTAGGACTCCAGAATATATTATTTTGTTATTACAATCGCGCAGAGATAGAACTAAATGCGCCAAAGTCGGGTTTGAACCTGCGACTTGCAATATATAACCAAAAGTTTTAGCCATTGTGCCACAGAGCGTTTGTTGTAAAGTATTCAGATGCTGTTTATGTTAAAGCCGACTGTTTCTCTGTAATTATTTGGCTTTCTTTGCCTTTTTGAAGGCCAATTTGTAATTTTCAAGAGAGGAGGTCTCGAGGGCTTTTGACTAGCATTCTATTCTGCATCTGCTAAAGTTGATTTGCAGAGATTCCAATACCATTTGTACCATTTTGAAGATATTAATGGATCGGTACCCATTGGAGAGGGACCCAGAGATGTAGCCCAGTGAAGGGGGTGAACTCCGTTATCAAACTCTTTTGTTCTTGTCTCTCATTTTCTGTTCCATATTCTCTTTCTATTGCTTCCAGTTTCGCAGATTTTAGCATTTAATAATCACATTAATGCTTTTAAATAATCAAATTGCAAACTAATGATAAGCATTCATAGCTTTTACACGCACATATGTTGAGATCCGACGGATCATATAATCAAGTATAATGATTCATTTTTTGATTGGATGAGGCCCCAGATGATGATGGTTGAGGACTATGCCTATGATGGCTTGGATTTCTGAGGAGATCCAGATTTGGTTCTGCCTGAGGGTGCTCAGGGGGGGGACTTAGGTAAGAATTACACATTTTGTTTTTTTAATGTTTTTATAAAAAAAATTATATGAAATGTTTTTTATGTCTTTGATCCAAGAACTAATCAAAAATCTCTTTTGATGACACAAATGTGGGGTTTCATCAGCCTCCAGAAACATCTCCTATCCAGAGAAGAGGAAAAGTGGCTCCAGTGGTAGGATGGGGTGCTGAGGATTATGAGGCAGTTGAAAAGAACTTAGAGGGGTTGACTGCAGATGTCCTGGACATCTCTATTGGGGAGATTTCGAGACACTATCCGCACCGTACTGTGGGCGTATCTAAGTCTCTTAGTCAACTGCTCTGTAGGTTGGCACGAGAATTTGTGTGTTACGATGAGCGTCATCTGTGATGCTATTTTGTAGAAGCAATGGGCTTCATATTTTAATATTTTAGTCTTCAGAAAAAAACTTTTTGTAAAAACTTTTGATCGTTATATATATATATACATGCAGCTTCTACCGGCTTATTCTGCTTTGTATAATACATGTGATGTGTGATTGGGTTTATAAATGTCTCATATGTCTTTCTAACACATAATTAGCTAATGCATCAGTTAATGTATTTAGACATCTAGGAATGTGTTGATATTCTATATAATCAAAATAACGTTCCAAGAGGCGAATTCGTAGATATACCCGCAATAAAGTAGGAGTCCAGATAGCATAGACATTACTTAAATGTAGTGCTACCAGCTGTGAATCAAGTCGTATAACCAGGTGACGGATACCAAGCGAAATATCATTAGTCAACAATTTGATGACAGCGCTATACTCCGCGATATTATTGGTTGCACGACCGAGGCAAACACCTCATAGACTGACAAGTTCATTTGTGGGTGCATAAATTGCCCATGCAACAGAAGCTAGGTTCTGAGTACTACGACTAGCGCCATTGGTGAAGCCAATGTGGGGTAGTGGAGACTCCAACATCTGGAAACCAAGCACAATGAAAGGTAAGCGGTCGAGGGTAGAAACCAAATAACGAAAAAGCACACTAAAGTAACACACAAAAGTATGGTACAATAAAATACAAGCACTCATGCACAGATGACCTAAGCATAGTACTTCTTTAAGTAAAGTCCATTTTTGGGCTCACTCAAAGGGACACTATCATAATCTACTAAATCATAAGCTCCCTTCTCCAACACTCGTTTGAAGATATAAGGTCCTCGCCACATGGCCTCAAATTTTTCGGCTCCTAGAAAATCATGATCTTGTTCGTAGAGGAGAACTAGATCACCTTCAGAGAAAATGCATGGCTTGACATGTTTGTCATATTGGGATTTGACGTGTTTCTTCTGGGTTTCTATAAATAGGGTGGCATCCCAACGAGTTTCATCCAGTTGCATAAGATACAATAGACGTTCCTCTTCAGTAGAAGTGTTTGGGAGAAGTTCAACAGCCTCCCTTCTATTCAGATTTGGCTTCCATTCCTTTTGCTGGAAAGAGATCTTTATGCTAAGTTGAGGGTTTGATTAGATGTTCCGTTGAGGGTTCTTCATCTCTGTGTTGTTGGCTACTAATGATCCATCCTTCATCTTCTTATGCCTTACTAGATGTTGTCAGCTACCCTCCACTATTCAGTCTTCAAGCTGTTGGCCCTATTCTAAGTAAGCGAACCCTCTTCTAGAGGTTGCCGTCCCCTACTCTATGCAGATCTGATACCTTGACAGTTGCAGCTATCACGTTGAGTTGTTAGACCCTTTCAATACGCAGTCATCTTCTTCCTGAGCAGATCTGGAACCTCTTAGCTTTCCTCTTTTGTTGTTTGTGTGTGATTGTGACAAGGGTTTACTTCTAGAAATTTAATTTGGGGTTTGTTGTCCTTTCTTTGGGTTTTTCTATGGTGGAAAATAGTCCTATATTCTCTTCTATAGATATCTAACCCTTAGTGGTTGATCTATGAGTCCAAGACCCTATCTGAGCATAACTTTAGAGGCTTAACATTTCACATGTATGCCAATCTTTTCTTCATCACACAGAGGTAATCTTAAGAGGTAAGTTGCAGTGCATTTCAGTTTGATTTATTTATACTTAGATCTATTATTTGAAATGCTTAATGTTCTAGATCTATAGGATCAGATCTACTAGTGTGCATTACTCATAAATATTTAGATCTACTGTTTGAAGTGTTTAATGTCCTAGATCTATAGTTTCAGATCTACTGATTTGCATTACTCAGAAATATTTTATTTTATACACATCTCTGATCAAAGTTTTTATTTTAGATCTACAGTGTTCTCGCTGATCTAGCTAACAATTTTGTTTTTAAGTATATTTTTCTGTTCCTTTCCCTATTTCTAACAGATCTGTTTTCATGCATTGCTTTGTATCTTGTTAATATTAGCCAATCTATAGGAATATTGTTATTCAATTGGATAGATTTGTTAATATCTTGTATTTCAATTCTATTGAGTATTTACATTTAAGATTTGATATGCATGTGACGTTTATGCAAACTAATGTGCCATTTTGAGTCTTTTGTGTAGGTAACACTTTTATCTAACAAGTTCATAGCAAGGGGTTTTGTGAATTAGAGAGGATCATTTCATCTAGAAAAAGTGAAGGAGCTTTCTTGCATCCTTCATTCTTCAAGGAGTTGGACAGATTTCTTATCTTTGCCTTGCCATCAAAGTGACTCCATTGCTCGAGGATTCCAAGCACTTCAAGTTTCTCTCTTTCTCCTCTCTAAAATTCTCTAAAAAGTTTTCCGGTTACTTGGTTACTTGCATGCAAAGAAGAAATCTAATATTAAAGTTTATTCTTTACTTTGCATGATTACTTTTCTAAATCTACTAATTGCTTAGAGTTTCATATCTCAAAAATGGTAGATTTGGCAAAGGTTTTTAAGCATTTTTAGCTAGTTTCAATTCCAATTTTTAAAAGCTAAAAGTGTAGTCCTTTATTGTGTTTTTCATTTAAATATTTGGCAAATTAAAATTGTTTTTCTTTGCTATCCTAAAGTAGTCTTTAAAGTCTGAAAATTTTCCAAAATACTAGTTTGCTAGTTTAGTAGTTAGTTTTCTTTCGTTTTGTAAATTTTTCTATAAGTTTTGATATACCCCCTAAGTTGTCCCAAAGTGATTTTGGGCATCTTTTGGGGTACTTTGCTTGATTTTTTGTGCAAAACATTGGACAGCCAAGGGGAATTTCTGTCGATTTTTGGCAAAATTGAAGCTTTTGGAGCATCCAGGAGTTTCCTACTTCATCAAGGAATAATTTTTTCTCTCCCAAGTTTTGTAATTCACAGATCCAAAGTTTATAAGGATCCAAAAAGTTCTAAAAAAAAAGAGAAAAAAGAGAACTCAGTTTTTGGTTGTAATAGGCTTAATAAAAGCGGGCCCTTGGAGCCCAGTTTCTTCATCCCCTTGAGGGGGATTGGTGTGTTGTGTGCTTGTCTCTTTTCATTATTTCCTTGCAAGTTCTAATCATATTAATTTTACAAACACACACAAGCATAAGGAAATCAATCTTACATGCACATAAGAAAAAAATTAATTTCACTTTTTCATGCATGTTAGCTTAGATTTCATTATTTTGCTCTCAATAATAAAAGCTTGCAAAGATTTCATTTTCAGTTTCAATTTCAAAGTTTATTTCCTTTCAAGTTTAAAATAAACCCTCCCTGCAATTATCGGTGTATGCTCGGAACTCTTGCGAACCTAGCTCGATCCTGGGATTCATCAAAGCCAGAATTGTTTGTGTGTAGTATAATTAGGGAAACTTTAATAGTTGTTACCATAATGCGTGGGAAAATGACTAAGGGGAGTGTTTGAAGTCAAACGGGAACTTTGAGATCTAGGTTCTCCCCGTGTTCAACATCTGACACCCTTAGTGAACTTACTGGTGAGGCCCTGGGGCTTCGGTAGGTTCTTCACAAGTTTCCAAACAAAGAGGTAACATCTAAAGAGGCCACACATCTCTCATTAATCTACTTTCAATTTACCCTAACAAAACACACTATCAAAAACTTTCCACGACACTTTTAAGGCACTGGTTCTATGGTTATATCTTTATGTGTATGAGCAATATTTTCATTCATGAGTGATTGTCTAACAAATTTATCAATCTTGCAGAAACTGTATCCTACTTGGTTTATGCATGTATCTTTATGAATGGACAAATTCTTTATATGAATATTGTTGATTTTTCTATGAGCAAGGTTAAGCATGAAGTTCATTCAATTTTATCATTTGTCTTAACCATAACCAATAATGTTGCAACAACCAAGATCATAAGAAGAAACACCATGCACAAGAACACAAGAAGTATCCTGGGAAATCCTTCTCAACAAGGGAAGAAAACCCAGCCAAATCGTTTGCTATATTATTCAAGAGAAAGACCTTCACCACCAATAAGAACTAGCACACAAGAGGGTGCTCAAACCCTAGAAGACTAGCACCCAAGAGAGGTGTGCACTTTTCCCAAGAAGATGTACTTGCTGAAGTTTCCAAACTCACATGAAAGATATGATTCCTCAATGGGGAATTTACCTTTACTTATACTAGACTGAACATGTCAACATAAGTGTCTATTGGCACAACAGGGCCAACCTCACTAGCTCACAATATAATTAATATTAACCAAATTAATTATCTTTTACATTTATTATTAATCACATTAAGGTGGGGCCGACCTATACCCTTTACATTACAATTAGGGTTACAGGCAAGTCTAACTCTTGAACAATATAGCAAGGGATCTTATACACCCACTAGTGCTCATCCACAAGGGGCACATCCATAGGGATGTCCATATCTCTGGATCACTGCATTACATAGAAGAACTGCTTCTTCACTAGTTCTTAGCCACTAGGATCACGTTCACTTGTGATCGTCCATAGGCACATCCACTCAACAGATCTTGTTTCCCACTGCATTACACAAGAGATTCATATGGAGTTTCTCGTCAACTCTTCTTCTCAGAGGAGGCTAATACATCATCTTCATTTATGTTCTCATGAAAATGCACCCGACACTTTGGGATTTCACACATTCACCTTGTGCTCAACCACAGGCATGTCCAACTCTACAAATCTCCTTTCTCACTGTGTTACACAGGAGAATCATCTGGAGTTCTTCTCAAATCTCTGTAAGGAGAAGGCCATCTCTATGTTCCTTCTCTGTCTCAGATAGGAACCATAGACCCCTTCTTAGGGGCCTTCTCTCGAGTTTTTAAGTTGGAGAATGTCTCACGTAACTGCAATCATCAACACTCCCTCTCAGCTAGGGAGGCATTTTCCACCAGGCCAAGTCTCTCACGAAAATACTTGGAACTTTGTCTTGGCAAGTGGTTTGGTGAAGATATCTATGATATGTTCATGAGTATGAAGATACTGCACGTGTGTTGTCTCAGAATGTGTTTTGATCTATCATGAAACATTGGGTTCTCAAAGAGCTTTACACAGCTCTGGTTATCACAATGAATAGTAGTAGGATCCATCTCATGATCGAACAAGTTAGTCAAAATTTTGCGAAGCCACACTACTTCACAGACTGCTACACTCAATACAATGTACTATGCCTCTGCGGTGCTTAATGACATGGAGCTTTGTTTTCTGCTACACTAGGAAACCATGGCAGAACCTAAAGTGAAGCAACAATCGGAGGTTATTTTTCTATCTATTGTGCTTCTTACCCAATCTGCATCGGCATATCCTTACAGGTTTAAGTCCACACTAGAGGCATATCTCAGGCCATAACCAATTGTGCCTCGTAAGTATCTCAATACATGTTTTGCAACTATCCAGTGTGTCTGTTTCGGTTGGCTCATAAACTGGCTAAGCACATTTACTGCATAGTAAATGTCCGATCTGGTGTTAACCAAATACATCAGAGATCCAATCAATTGTCGATATAAGTGTGGATCTACATCTCCTGAATCAATATCACTCATTTTCTTCAAATCCATTACCATTGGAGTGGGCATGGATTTGCATTTTGTCATGCCGAACTTTTTCAGTATTTCCATAGTATATTTTCTTTGACTCAGAAAAATCTCATATGCTCTCTGCCATACTTCTATTCCCAAGAAGTAGTGCATCAAGCCCAAATCCTTCATTTCAAATTTAGCAGTCAATGCTTGTTTTCATTCAACGACGAGTCTCTCTGAACCGGTGAGGAAAAGATCATCCACATATAGGACCAAAATCAAACACTCATTTCCATCAATGTGATAATATAAGTTTGGATTAGCAACACTTTTGTTGAATCCCTAACCCATCAGAAATCCATCCATTTTATCGTACCAAGCACGTGGTGCTTGCTTTAGGCCATATAGGGATTTCTTCAACCTACACACATGAGATCTTTCATTGTGTACAACGAATCCTTCTGGCTGCTCAATATAAACTTCTTCCTCAATTTCACCATTGAGAAATGTTGTCTTTACATCCATCTGATGTAGCTTCCAACCCATGGAAGCAAATAGTGTGATGATAGATCGGATGGAGGTGTATCGGGATACTGGTGCAAAAGTCTCGTCATAGTCAATTTCCTCTACTTGTGAAAACCCTCTGGCCACAAATCTTTCTTTGTATTTTTCAATGATTCCATCAGCAACATGCTTGATTTTATAAATCCATTTGGAAGTCACTACAGACTTTCCCTCTGGTCTTGGAACAACATCCTATACATCATTTTTTAATATATATTGGTATTCTTCAGTCATGGCATGTTTCCATACTTGTTAACCTGAAGATTCTCCATGACAAGTTGGCTCTAAGTCAATAATGTGGGTCATGGCTAAAAGGTAGCTTGAGAATCTCTTTGGTCTTTTTCTCTCTCTGGTTGTTCCTTGTGGGGCTTTATGCCCTTCTTCTTCTTGTAGAGTTTTTCAGGCCCAAGCACGCCTATTATGTCCAACTATAATATATCTGGGTATGTTGCTTGGAGCAACTGAATCAGCGGGAACAACTGGATCAACTGGATCTATTGGATCATCTAGAATAATATATGTCTCCCTCTGAACTATTGAAGGAGGAGAAGGAAGGAGGAGAAGGTATTGTCTCACTATCAATTTCCATCTGTGCTTCTTTGGATTTCTGAAAGGCTACTTCTTCTTCAAAAGTAACATCTCTACTTACTTCAAGTTGTCTCTGACCAAGAACATAGATTCGATAAGCTTTTGAAGATTCACTGTATGCAACAAATGTGCCCTTCCCTCCTGAAGTTTCTAGCTTGGATCTCTCTTCTTTGGGTACATGAAGATACATCCAAATATTCTGAAGTGTCCAACCTCAGGCTTCACTCCGGTGAAGACTTCTTCTAGAGTAATGTTCTTTAGGATCTAATGAGGGCTTCTATTTTGAACATATACTATTTTCATAGATGCTTCTGCCCATAGAGTCACAGGTAGACTCTGATCATGTATCATTGCTTTCGTTGCCTCAATGATAGTTCTGTTTTTCCTTTCAGATACCCAATTTTGTTGAGGGTTGTAAGGAACTGTGAACTCCCTCTTGATTCTTTCTTCAATACAAAAACTATTGAATTATTTTGAGGTGTATTCTCCTCCATTATCTGATCTTAATATTTTGATTTTTCTTCCGGTCTGGTTCTCAATCTGAGCTTTGAATTCTTGAAATTTTGCAAGGACTCCATCCTTGTTCTTTAGAAAGTAAATCCAAGTTTTCCTGGAGTGATCACTTATGAAGAGTACATAGTATAAGTACCCATTTATAGATGCAACAATCATTGGCCCACATATGTCTAAATGTATCAAGTCCAAGATTTCCTTGGATCTATTGTCACTGCTTGGGAAGGATCCTTTAACATTTTTGCCAAGGGAACAACCTTTGCAAACACCTTTATGTTGAATCTGTATTTCTGGTAGACCTATTACCATTTTCCCTAGAGATAGAAGAGCTCTATAATGAATGTGAGCAAGTCTTCTATGCCATAGTTCACTCAAGCTGATAGTGTAATGTAATAAGGCTTGGACTAGTTTGATGGTTAATCTATACAAGTTTTTTTCTCGGACACCAATTACCTTGGCAGAACTTATATGAGAGTCTTTGTGCCATGCAAGAACTGTTCCTTCTCAGAAGGTAATCTTATAGCCTTTGCCTTCCAAGGCAGAAATAGAGACAAGGTTCCTCTTCATTCCGGGGACATGTAGTACTTATTCTAATTGAAGTTGCATGTTTGAATCTAGTTGGAAGGTAGAAGTTCCAATTCCTCTCACATTATGTATGGCATCATCTCCAAGAACAACATGTAGATGTGTTTGTTTCTCAACGAAATGTGTTAGGTGATTTCTAAGACCAGTCATGTGTCTGGAGGCACCACTATCAATTAACCAAGTATTATCATTGGTAGGGACAATACCTCAGAGTGCTGAGATGTTGATGTCTCCATTTCTTTGAGGTATTGTCTTCCTGGAACTGAGTTTGCTTGAATCATCAAGCTTTCCCCCCATCATTATTTTGGTCATTTTGGATTCTTCACAAACCCTTGTCAACTAGGCTAGAAAACCTAATGGCTAGGCTAGGCTAGCACTTTTAGGTTTTGTTGGACTTATGACTGCCAACAATAATCCTTAGAGAGAAATATGATAGCCCTGGTAGGCTGAAGAGTTTCTTCAAAGAGTTGCAGAAACACAATTCTGAAATTTTCTGCAGAAATTAGTGAAACCCTAGAAACCCTAGGGCCAAAAAGTCAAAATTCTTGGAATTACAATTTGAGACTTGTTGAAGGTGCACTGAAGGAGTTTGTACACACTTATGTCCTTTTTAGCCTAAACAGCCAAGTTTCAAGAGCTGGAAACCCTCAGAAGAGTAGGTCGTATGAATTTTCTGGGAACCTTAGAAGGGTCGTACGGTTTCTGCCATTGTTGAAAAATTCGGCATCGGCAAAAACTCGGCGAGGGTCCAGAAAACGTCGTTTCGGGAAAAGTCGGAAAAAGTTGGCAAAAAATCAGAAAACCACGACAAACATTAAAAAATACAAAATATATTCTTTTTTTTCAAAATTTTAAACATATAAAGAAACAACAACATCAGATAAACACATTGGCACACAAATATGGAGAAATCACTGATATATATGATGTAGTGGATGCCAAATAAAAGATGATACATCAAAGTCAATACCGAATCCTCAACCTTGATAGTTGTCCAATCAAGGAATCAAAAGTGGAGAACCAATACAAAATGACCTCACATATATAAATGTATATCATCATCATGAGGTAGATGTACAATTGATCAAGGGATCAAATTTTGCTCAAAAATTCAAAGTGCTCGGAATCACTTGAAACTGGATGAGAGCGTAGACCTCGTCGTTGCGAACCCAACGCAACTCGTTTCATCTCAAATGGACATCGGGAGCTAGAGATATTGCATAAAGTCAAACAGGCAAAAAAAATGATGCTGACTGTACAGTCCGTACACGCTGACGTGGCAGGGCCGTACGACCATACGCTGACATGGCAGAAGTGATGTGGCATATGATGATTGGTAGGCATGGTCGAATTAGACTGCAACACATGGCATCTCGTTGGCTAATGGTAAGGTGCCACATGGCCCAATCATGGGCTGCCACGTGGCACCCTTTTATTGTATATTGGTTTATTGTTAAAACATATTGGAGTCCGTGGGGTTCGACCCCCAGACCTCCCTACCAAATGGAGCCTTCACAAAGTTCATCCAACCAATGGACCACCACTTATGCCTTGTAATGTATACGAGGGTTTTTGTATTTGAATTAACATGTTTGTATATTTTGGTGGGGAGTCGGGCCGAGGCTTAGCCCCAACCCGTGGTCATATCCTTTGTTATGTGACCGTATACATATATATCGCGTGGGGTTTTTTAGTTTTCAAATATAAAACCCGTGGTTCTATTGTATATACCATGTGACCCTTTGCTATATGTGCGTGGGGTTTTAAAAAATGGTTTAAGCGGTTTTAAAAAATGACCCGACATGTGTCAATACTTCATTCGGTTACAAACGGAGCCCTTTTTATTATAGCGCGAGGTCATATTATGACCCATATGCCCGAGGTGCTAGGCGGTTAGGGGCTAGCACTCCCATAACCATCCTACAGTTTGCACCATTGGCGCAGTTGCACCCGGTGCTGGGTTTTTATGCTATTTATTGTGTGTGTGCCAGGTTCATTTGACAAGGGTGCAATTTGTAGATGCAGAGACAGCAAGCTTGAAGGGGGGACTTCCAGGAGGCCTAACTTCTTCGTTTTTCAACCGATTGAGGTGCCAAAAAAGCCCAGCTAGGGGTTTTTGGACGCTCTGAAGCCATTGGAGCAGTCGGTTGGTCAGTTTGAGCATGGTAAGGCATGTTTTTGAGCACTTTGAGCAATTAATAATAATGATCCATTGGAAGCTGGACCAAGAGATGCAGCCCAAGAGAGGGGTGAACTCCTTTATCAATTGCTGTGTTTTATGTGCTTATGTTCATTGATTATGCTGCTGTCTATGTGTTATTTTCATAACTAATCCCTTAATTTATGTGTTGCAAAATTGATCCATTTTCTTTAAACAAATAACATTTACATTGCAATAATTTCAAGTATTTCAAGTCTTCTTCATTTTTAGATCAAGTTGGTATCAGAGCACTGGTTTTTGAAGACTTGATTATTTGCAAGTTTTGTTTCTGATGCTCACAAGGTTGAAACTCACAAGAGGAGAAGGTCAACTTGTGGAGCCAAGTTCTCATCCGACAAGGAGGAAGAATATACCATCACCACAAGTTTCAGGGAGGCATTCACCAAGTATGGCTCATGCAGAAAGTCATGAACATGTTCCTGCCGAAGATTAAGATATCAAAAAGGCTGTCATGGAGATGAGAGAGATGATGAAGATCTTGATGGAAAGGAACATATTGTCGCAGGGTGAAGGCTCCAACCCTTCAAGGCATAAGGGAAACAGTGGTGACAAAACTCCAGAAGGAAATGGAGGGAATGGTGTTTCTCCACCACCCTCTCCTCCATCATCTTCTTCTTATTTTTCTACCAGTTCAAGACCTCTTCCGAATTCTCCAAAGGGGCATGGTAGAACTCCTTCACAAATTCCTTCATTAAAGCTTGATATAAAATTTGAATTGCCAATATACAATGGAGAAGTTAATGCTGAGAAGTTAGATAATTGGATACGTC
>ML781017.1:813515-831453 GCA_009831015.1 Picea engelmannii | reverse complement strand
TCGACAAGATTGGTAACAATGCTTTTCATTTAGATTTGCCTCCTTATATGCAGATGTATGCAATTGTTAATGTTGAGAATTTGAAGTTGTATGAGCCTCCATTGATTGATGATCAAGGAGAGCATGTTCAGATTCCTTCCATACATGATTTTTCTCCAAAGTATCTTATAGAACTGCATGAAGACACCATCCTTGACAGGAGAATGCGAACTTCAAAATGAGGAAATGTGGAGTATCTTCGAGTTGGTCTTAAAGGGACGAATCCAAGAAAGGCCAAGTGGATTGAGGTTGGAAGGGTGAGGGAACTTTACCCTCATCTTCACATAGACTAAAAATAGTCTTTTGGAGGTCCAAAAGCTTCCCAATGGGGAGGTGTGATCAGGGGATCAAATTTTGCTCAAAAATTCAAAGTGCTCGAAATCACTTCAAACTAGACGAGAGCGTAGTCCTCGTCGTTGCGAACCCAATGCAACTTGTTTCGTCTCAAATGGATGTTGGGAGCGAGAGATATTGCATAAAGTCAAACAGGAAAAAACAATGATGTTGATTGTACAGTCCGTACAGGCTTGAAATGGCAGGGTCGTACGACTGTACACTGACATGGAAGAAGTGACATGGCATATGATGATTGGTAGGCATGGTCAAGTCAGACTGTGACACGTGGCATCTCATTGGTTAATGGTAAGGTGCCACGTGGCCCAATCATGGGCTGCCACGTGGCACCCCTTTATTGGATATTGGTTTATTATTAAAACATATTGGAGTCCGTGGGGTTCGACCCCCGGACCTCCCTACCAAATGGCGCCTTCACAAAGTCCGTCCGACCAACAGACCACCACTTATGCCTTGTAATGTATATGAGGGTTTTTGTATTTGAATTAACATGTTTGTATATTTGGCGGGGGGTCGGGCGGGGGCTTAGCCCCGACCCATTGTCATATCCTCTGTTATGTGACCGTATACATATATATCACGTGGGGTTTTTTAGTTTTCAAATATAAAACCCATGGTTCTATTGTATATACCATGTGACCCTTTGCTATATGCGCGTGGGGTTTTAAAAAATGGTTTAAATGGTTTTAAAAGATGACCCGGCATGTGTCAATACTTCATTCGGTTACAAACGGAGCCCTTTTTATTATAGCGCGAGGTCATATTATGACCCATATGCCCGAGGTGCTAGGCGGTTAGGGGCTTGCGTGCCCATAACCATCCTACAGTTTGCACAATTGGCGCGGTTGAGCCCAGTGCTAGGTTTTTACGCTGTTTATTGCGTGTGTGCCAGGTTCATTTGGCAAGGGTGCAATTTGTAGATGCAGAGATAACAAGCTTGAAAGGGGGACTTTCAAGAGGCCTAACTTCTTCATTTTTCGACCGGTTGAGGTGCCGAAAAAGCCCAGCTAGGGGTTTTTGGACGCTCTGAAGCCATTGGAGCAGTCGATTGGTCAGTTTGAGCATTGTAAGGCATGTTTTTGAGCACTTTGAGAAATTAATAATAATGATCCATTGGAAGCTGGACCAGGAGATGTAGCCCAAGAGAGGGGTGAACTCCTTTATCAATTGTTGTGTTTTATGTGCTTATGTTCATTGATTATGCTGTTGTCTATGTGTATTTTGCATAAGTAATCCCTTAATTTATGTGTTGCAAAATTGATCCATTTGCTTTAAACACATAACATTTACATTGCAATAATTTCAAGTATTTCAAGTCTTCTTCATTTTTAGATAAAAAATGCAATGTTTTAAAACTCATATTGACTCTGACCGATCTTATTTCAATGACTTGGTTTACTAAATATTACATAAAATATTTAAATTTTAATGAAAAAATTATATTTTAAAAAATTCCAAACCATGATTCCAAAAAATTATTGAAACTTTGAAAGAAAGCATTATGAATAAACGAGCAAGAACATTTAAATGACAAGCAATGTTCCACCATTGCTTATATTCAGATCCTCATCATTAGTATCAATCTTTGCCTCTCTCCTAATCCTCTAGAGACATCAGTGAACACCTCCCAATTTTGATGAAACCACCTAATTGAAGCCTTATAATATGGTAGAAAAAGTTTAACATGCCTAATGAATGATTTTGGTTTGAGTGAAAGGTACATTTCTGCTAAGGCCATGTTAGAGGAGTTCAACAATCAATACCACCAATATCAAGGTACATAAAGGGCTTGGTGCTCTTGATTAAATGTCAATCACATACCCTCATACGTGATATAATCCAATGAAAATGTTGCAATCCTACCAATCCTGAAATACTGAAAACTGTTAAGTCTATTGGATTTTGAATGGGATATGAAATTCTACTTTCTCCATATCAAGTCTGTTAGCAATCAAAAATGATTTCCAAAATCATTGAGATTTCACATGACAAGATAGATTTAGAGAGAAGATTTATTTTTAGGTCTGAAAGTCATGAAGTCTTTGAGAAAGGCTTATAATCATATCAATTCAATAAAATGAGGATTTCACCTCATAAAATAGACCAAAAGTAAATTTTAGCTTTCGGGGGCTAAATGGTAATTTTACAGTGTTGCGAGCCACTGAAAGTCAGGGCTTTAGGTGGCTAAATCAGATTTTCAAGGGCAAATGAGCCACCGAAAGTGCAGAAGAGTCTATTTTTACTGTGTTGAGTCATCATTTTCAAATGATGATTCTGAGCGACTGGATAATCATTTTGAGAAATGGGTGGAACATTTTGTTACTAACATGTCAAAGAACAATAACCTCTCTCAATTTTCCTACAGGTGTCATATATTGGGAGAATTGAATTCATCTCTAAGACCTAATGTTCGAATCTCAGAATTTCCCTATTTGACACATGTTTTTGAAATGCAGATCTCGGGAAAATGAAAACGTATCTCAAAGAACTGAGAGAGGTTTTTTCTCATAACAAACCAATATACAAAATTCTCTTCTAGTTTGTACACATACGTTTTGGTTTTAGAGATATAGGTCAATGTTTGAGCAACATATTTCCAGAAATTTCTGTCTGTTCCGGCCACCTCACAAATTCGAATTTGAGATAGGAAAAGAGGTTATCAGATCCATCTTTTGAGGATTTTGAAACTAATTTGTAAAGCTTATTTAAATCCCACAAAGACACGGTTCAAAGGGGGGGAAAACACTCTGAGGACTGTGGTTCTATTCTTGAAGACTTCTACATTTCATCTTTTGGAGATATCCATGAATATATCTTAACATCGAGCTTCTTTCACTTTGTTTGTTCAGTTTTCATATCCTTTCTTTCCAAGTTTATGTATACTCAATGACATAAGGTTGTCATCCCATCTCTTTGTTGGTATATTAGAATTATATACATTGCTTCTTAAGTTTGTCTTAGTGCCAGATAGTTGTCATCCTATCAGTGCACTCATAAGCTTAAGATGCAAGTATTTACTCATTATGTCTGAACATCTACTATATACAAATCTTATATATGTTTCTGCTGGTATGAAGACATATCTTACCTATCATTACTGGCCATTCACATATGCTTTGTGTAGGTATTTCTTGCTATCATAATGAGTTTTCTCCATGTTTTCACACATTGATTAAAACCTTCTAAGCAACATAGTTGAAAGTCTTGGTCTTTCAAGTGACCCATGTCTTTCTAAATGGATGTGATTTTATAATGTCATCCAATTTGATCCTTTTTCCTCCACAATTTATTGATGTATTTAAGTTACCAATATTACACCCTTCTATAGTCAGGGAGTGATTTCTTGGAGTGATAACAAAGTCCAATGAGGTTGGAACTTGGAACCACTCTCAAACATCTTGAAACAATTAATGGTAATGTTAAAAATTTAAGGAAAAGGATAAAAAGGAAAGATAAAGATTTAAGTAAACCATTAATTGCCAGCATTTTTGGTCAAACCCTTTTAAAAAAAAAATAATCTTGCATGTTGGTGGGGTCTAGTACCTACTTGACCTAGTCAAACCCTTCTCCTTCCTTCTCCAACAACAACAAACAAAAATGAAAAAAAAAAACTCAAAAAATCTGCTTTATGAGGATGACTTCCACTAACACGCCATGACTTTTATGAAAAAGTCGTGGACTTTTACCAAAAAATCATCGACTTTTTCCAAAGATAAAAAGTCGTGATTTTTATGGGATGATGTTTTGTGAAAACGAAAAAATCGCAACTTTTTGAAAAAGTTGTGATTTTTCGGAGACTTTTTCAACACTGGTTTCTACAGAAGAGAGAGAAGATGGCTGGAAAATGTTTGTGAAATGGGCTCTTCAAGAACCTTTCTCTGATACCATGTTGATTTTTCTATGAGCAAGGTTAAGCATGAAGTTCATTCAATTTTATCATTTGTCTTAACCATAACCAATAATGTTGCAGCAACCAAGATCACAAGAAGTAACACCATGCACAAGAACACAAGAAGTATCCTGGGAAACCCTTCTCAACAAGGGAAGAAAACCTAGCCAAATCCTTTTCTATATTCTTCAAGAAAAAGACCTTCACCACCAATAATACCTAGCACACAAGAGGGTGCTCAAACCCTAGAATACTAGCACCCAAGAGAGGTGTGCACTTTTCCCAAGAAGATGTACTTGCTGAAATTTCCAAACTCACATGAAAGATATGATTCCTCAATGGGGAAATTACCTTTACTTATACTAGACTGAACCTGTCAACATAAGTGTCTATTGGCACAATAGAGCCAACCTCACTAGCTCACAATATAATTAATATTAACCAGATTAATTATCTTTTGCATTTATTATTAATCACATTAAGGTGGGGCCGATCTGTACCCTTTACATTACAATTAGGGTTACAAGAAGGTATGACTCTTGAACAATATAGTAAGGGATCTTACACACCCACTACTGCTCATCCACTAGGGGCACATTCATAGGGATGTCCATATCTCTGGATCATTGCATTACACAAAAGAACCACTTCTCCACTAGTGCTCAACCACTAGGATCACGTTCACATGTTCTCATCCACAGGCACGTCCACTCAACAAATATTCTTTCCCACTGCATTACACAAGAAATTCATCTGGAGTTTCTTGTCAACTCTTTTTCTCAGAGGCTAATACACCATCTTCATTTCTTTTCTCATGACGATGCACCCAACACTTTGGGATTTCACACTTTCACCTTGGGCTCAGCCACAGGCACTTCCAACTCTGCAGATCTCCTTTCTCACTGTGTTACATAGGAGAATCATCTGGAGTTCTTCTCAAGTCTCTGTAAGGAGGAGGCCATCTATACGTTCCTGCTCTGTCTCAGATAGGAACCACACACCCCTTCTCAGGGGCTTTCTCTCAAGTTTGTAAGCTGGAGAATGTCTCACGTAGTTGCAATCATAAAAAATTATCTTATTTGATGAATGATCAATGTTGAATGCTTATGTTTTCTTTGCTTAACGTAGCTTAAAGAGCCTTATTATTTTTGTGAGGGACTACCCCCCTTGGCTTCGCTAGGAGTTGGCCTAGACGGAGGAGTTGAGGATCAGGTGACAACACCTTGACTCGAGACTTTCCCCCAAGGACACACTAAGTGGATTTAAGATTTATTCCATGATATCCCAAGCGTGTATAAGGAAACAATGAGATCACTTCCACCTCGGGTTGTAACAGCACCTCTCTTCTCTCAATTGAAACATTTTAGTGTTCTTTTTGTTGAATTCCTTAAGAGGAGATGTATCATGAATATCCATCCCAAACTTATCTAGAACAAATACAATTGATCATGTACAATTCCATGCTATATATAGAAGCATATTCATGAAACATCCAAGATGCAATATCCAAGGAGGATATCGATTCATTAAGTATTGAAGCATATTCAAAGAAGAGGGAGAACTAAAAAGGTAACATAGACATTTTTATTTATGCATGTCATTATGCTACTATAAACAATTCATATTTCCTAATTAGGGGAGGCATGAATACCTTCGATACAATGGTTCTTATCCATGTGATTCAATTGATTTTGATAAACATGAAATGTTTTGAACTTTTTACTTTGCATTTATTTTCAATAGTATTTACTCTTGCCGTAGCGAACAAAGTGATGTTTCACCCTTAAAGGCACCAAGCACTTCCCTCATCCTAGTAGATACATCTACTTTCCTCTTGTTGGAGGTGCTAGATAAGTTGACTATGTAATGGCCAATGAGTCCTTGACTTCAACTATTCTTGATATCCAAATATCATGATCTGATCTTCTTACATATCCATCTAAACTAGCAACATTTAAAACTTGGCCCCTCACCCACACCAATCCCTTACTATTTAATTTGACCACTCTTTTAATTTGAAAACCAATGTTTCCCACGTTAATGAAAGCTAAGATGCTATATATAGAACCCATTGTTTCTCCCAAATTTATTTGTTGGCGACTTTAGATGCTTTTCCTCATTCCATATACACCTCTCATCCCACACTTTGCATGGCTTTTTTCCTTAAAACTCCCAGTATGATGTACACTAAAAAACTCCAGAGATTAAAAAAATATATCCTTGCCCATAAACCCATAAAATCCAAGATAGCCCAATAAGGTTCACTTAATCATATTGAAGAATGAAACACCAGTGCCTCCTTTACATACAAAAAAGGATCCTTGAATAGCTTAGAAGATTCAACCCTAAATCTTTCTAAAGAACATTGTTATCAAAAAGGTTCATCTACACCATTGTTTATCTAGACACCCAATTTAATCATTCCATCTCACCATATGACATCTACTACCAACCACCTATCTTTAAAATGAACATCACACTTATAGATTTCATATGTAGGAACCGTAGTTAGAAAACCATTTCATCTTTTAGAAGCCCTATCTATTATGAGATTTGTGGTTTTTGTCATGTAATATTCAAAGAGTCTCAAGGGTACCTGAGGATTTATTGTCATATAATATTCAAAGACTCTCAAGGGTACCTGAGGATTTATTGTCATATAATATTCAGAGAATCTCAATGGTACCTGAGGATTTACACATAATACAAGGACCAAATATGTAATGCCTTGCTCTTTCACAAGATGTTTTCACCTTTGACAAGAAACCACAATGATAGATATCCCTACATTTCTAATTCTAGTCTCATCAAATCTTACTTCCATCCTCAAGAGAGATTTGGTCAAAAGAAGCACCATGAGGAAATCTCCAATACTAGGAAACACAATAAATGGGTCGCAAGAATCTCATCACCCAATTCTTCATAGCCTTGGATGTTAGGTGAGGTAACAATTGACTTTGATGATAGTTTAAGGTTTATTCTATGGTACCCTTCAAGCTCTCACCCATTTTGTTCTTATGGGATTCTCAATTTATGATTGTATCTCTTTTGACACCCATTATGTACTCTTTTCTTTGGTAATTCCCACAAGATGATTTTGTACTCCCAATGTTCTCTCATCCAAGTGTATCTCTTTTGAGGCTTGACACTACTATACCCTTTTCTTTTGTGATTCTCCACATAATGATTTATCATCCCAATGTTCTCTCATTGTATTATGGGGCACCATTGGACATTAATACTTAAATATATAAGTTATGGCATGTGCTAAAGCCATATGAACAAATATATTTGCTATGTTTTTAAACTTTGATTTGCATGCCTAATATTATGACTTATATCATTAGACTTGCCTTAGGAGGAGGAGGAGGAGGAGGCCAAGCCTCAAGAGAAGGAAACATGGATAAGATCTCTTGGTGTTAAACAAACCTCTTATGGTTTTGGGGTAGCATTGGATGCACAATGATAATGATTGAAAGAAGTGCAAGATAATTTTCCATATGGACAATTTGAACCACACAATGCATTCTATCTCAATATGGAAAATCCTAGCATGGATAATCCTAAGCACTTCTCTCACACATATCTTATAATGAAGATTGGTAATATCATAATGATGTTGATCTCTTGCCTTTTTTTTAGTGACTACTTGATGTTCCTATTATGTATATTTCCAATCATGGATCGTGATGTCGATGCCCCCCACTTTTATTTCAATAATTCAATTTTTGTGATTGTACAACTTTTTGGAGCCCAACATCAATGATTTGATGTTAGTTACTTATAGATGGTTGATTCCCCATTGCCTCTTTTTGAATTTGATAGATTTAGTTACAACGAGATTTTTCTTTTCTAACCCTATGATGAACTTATTTCACCTTTTTGTCAATTGGGTTTAACTTGGGTGGTTAGGAAGAATAATCATTATCCTCCCCTCCCAAGTTCAATTCCCACAAGTGACATGTTGAGCGCTTAACGAGTATATTCATGTAATAGGTTTGAGATTTGTTGTTGACCGGTCTTGTGCCCTGAATATTCTTGGGTTTACCTTGGGTACCATCCTCGAAATGAGGGAAATTACTCAAGGGTTTTCCTTGGGCTTTGTAACCTGGAAAAAAAACCTATTTAACCTTTTTGTCCAAAATAATTCCAATGTACATAATATTTTATTTTATAGAATATTACACAATATTTTATTGATAGAATAATACTCATGGGATATTGGTCATAGATTAATGAACTACTCTACACAGATAATCCCAAAAATGATATATCATGTTGGACTACAAAATCCCCTCAATACTTAAATAAAAAGGTCAAGGGAGCTCTAACTAGTTCATAAGGCATAATACTTGCTAAGGTTTTGCAAATGGGGTTGCAAGCTAAGTGGGCTTGATTATGGGGAAAACTCAATGGTTCAAAACACTTGAACTAGAGTATTAAGTTGAGCCAAAGGAGTCTTAGGATGGGTGACCTCCTAGGAAGTCTCGGTAACCAAGTGGGATCCCCGGAAGTGATGATTGATGCTATGCGATTTATTTTGCTAGTCTCAATTGGTAGGATATTTAGACACTCAGGAGTTAGTTAAGATCAACTTGGTCCAATTTGTCTTTAGGTAAAAGTGTGTTTCTTTATTGTGTTTCTCCAGTATGCATTAGTATGCATTTATAGTTATGTAATTTAATGTTCACAATATGTTCTAGACAATAAGTGATTTGACGGCTGATTTTCTCCTCGATACTAATAGTGATTGATCTATGGATTAATACTTGATTGGTCCATGATATCTATTTAAAGAGCATGGAGAGTCATTTGCTAAAGATCGATTGTGTTTGCGTTAGCTGGGGCTGTGGACTGTTTCCCTCTTCGAGGGTTTTTATGATGCAATACACCAATGTACTAATCTTTGATCTGGTTGTGTGAGCGATTGCTTGAGATATTAATCATGTGTGGAAATATTCATCATGTAATAACATCAATCCCACTTCTTCACCCTTTGAGCATCACCCCTGATGTAATGAGTGTTTATTCAAAATCATGAGAAATTAGTCAGATGTGGCTAATACTCATGGGATGCGGGTCATAGATTAATGACTTACTATATGAAAATAATCCCAAAAATTATATCTCATGTTGGAATGTGAAAGCCCATCAGTACTTAAATAAAAAATTCAAGGGAGCTCTAACTAGTTCATAAGGCATAATACTTGCTAAGGTTTTGCAAATGGGGTAGCAAGCTAAGTGGGCTTGATTGTGGTGAAAACTCCATAATTGAGTGCTTTTGACCCAAAGGAGTCTTGGAATGGGTGACCTCCCAATAAGTACTAGTTACTAAGTGCAATCCCTAATGGTGATATTTGATGCCATGTGATTCATATTGCTAGTCTCAATCCCACTTATTCACCCCTATGGGCATCACCTGATGCAATGAGGGCTAAGTGAACTATTCAAAATCATGAGAAATTGGTCAGTTGCAATTAACCATGGGATAAGGGTCATATATTAATAACTGTTGATGTTTTGGTAGTTGTGAGAGGTATTAACCTCCATGGATAATCCTTTGAATGTAATAGAATATTTTGGAAGCAAGAGAAAACCCTAATAGATGTGTGAAAACCCTAGAAAGGCAAGTCGACTCTGCCAGAAAAGATAAATATATATATATATATATATATATCGAGAAAAGGACAGGTCGGCCCTGTTTGAAGAGACACCTATTCACCTAGATAGATTAGTATAAATATGAGGCACTCCAACTCATTTGTACATACACTCAGTCATCCAGGAAGCAAGGTGCAAGTGTTGAGGAGGAGCTGCAGCAGCTGCAGGTGTGCAGTAATTCCCTATTCAGTATTTTGGTACTCTTTCTTGTGTGCTAACTCTGGAGAAAGTGCGCTACCCTAGTTTATTTGTTGGTTCTAGTGTGGCTTCCCGGAATCATTCTTTCTATCAAAGGTTAAGGTGCTCAGGGGTTGCTTCATGGCTATGGTTGGGTAGAAATGGTGTAGAATTTCTTATGGTTAAGAGAGAACAATATTCTAACAGGTTATGGGCCCACACCACCTTCAGAACAGTCTAACCACTGGAAGGTAGATCTGCAGCTCTCTGCCAAGCTCATTGTAGCACAATCGCAGTTGCAACTAATGCTTCTAATCTTGTAGCAGCAACAAACCCTAACCTAATTGTTCGAGCACTTTAACTGAAGTGTTTGACATAATTCTTGGATATCCTAGTGTGACCTAACCTGACACATCTCCTAGTGCCCTCGGCCATCAACAACGTCAAAGTTGATTTTTTAGTCAAAGTCAATGTTTGACTAGTCAAAGTCAAAGTTTGGATAGTCAAAGTCAAGGTTTGATTGGTCGAAGTCAAAATACTGGTCAAGGTAAAATCAAAGACAGTCATGACTTCCTCCATAAAATCAGAGTGGCGCAGAAAAATCATGGTCTCTTGGTAGAGCATGGAAGACAAGGATTCACATAATCCTTGCAAAAAACAAAGGGCAAAATTATGGAACCACAGACTGAAGAGCATGCATCAAAGTATGAAGAGTTTGATTTTTGGAGCTTCCAAGCACATGAACGTGGAGTAGGAGAAACTATAAAAAGCAATTACTGCAGATTTGAATCTCTAGAAAGAGAAGGGATCTTTGCCCAAGAAGCAATTGTAGAGCTAGAAAGATCTCAAATCTAATACATTCAGAGGAACAACACACTCTCCAGGTTAGAAAGAATACTTGACTCGGAAGAACAACAACTCAAGTGGAACAATAGCCAGACTCCAGGTTTGCATATCAGGTTTGATATTTTTATTGTTGTATTGTAATCCTTTAGATTTTATTAATGATAGGAACAAATGAATACTTAGTAGCATGTAGTATTAATATAAATGCTTATTGTACTTAATTGCAATATGAGCTAACATCTCCTCTAGGAGATATTTCTTTTTCTTGTTCTCAGGCAGGACACCTTGGTAATGCTATAATGAATTACCATGAAATCGATATGTTCTTATAAAAAATGTTATTATATTGGAAATACTTTTTCTCTTGTTGTTCTTATTTCGAGTAGATTATCCTACGTATTCCAGGAAAGTTACCATGGAAAGAAAGACTTGAAAGGACTCAGAGGGAGTCAAACTTCAGAGGGAGTCATTGATCAGGAAGAAGCAAGATTTTGTGACACTTTGCAGGATGCATAGGGTCATGCAACAAATGGAAGTATGGTTTGAGGATTCTCTCAGTTAGATGGAGTTGATCACATAATTCGAAAAGAAGGATCTTGTAGGCTTCATTCCGAGTTGTATGCCTTTGTGCCAAGTTGTAAGATTTGTGTCGAGTTGTAGGCTTTGTGATAAGTTTTAGGCTTCCTCCCAAGTTGTAGGCCTCGTGTCGAGTTGTAGGCCTTGTGC
Organism: Picea engelmannii; assembly: GCA_009831015.1. NCBI lineage: Eukaryota > Viridiplantae > Streptophyta > Pinopsida > Pinales > Pinaceae > Picea > Picea engelmannii. The sequence goes on along the minus strand of ML781017.1, from coordinate 819,761 downwards.
CAAGTTGTAGGCCTTGTGCCAAGTTGTAGGATTTATGCTGAGTTGTAGGCTACTCCAATGAGATAGTCTGGTATGCCGAGTTGTTGCTGCACCAATGAGATAGTATGGTGCACTAGTGGCTTAGTCGAGAACCTGTATGGTTGTGATGGTGTTACTCATAATATGATTTGGGTGATCATGAGATAGCCTGTGTAGCTCTGGTGATGCTACTAGCCTGCAAGACCATATAGGTATTTCTCATACCATGTGATATGGATGGAAAATGATGATACTCACGACATGGTTGTAGCCATGGGTGAGCATGTCATGTGGGTGTATCCCATGATGATGATGGTGACACGCACTACGAGGTGTGGCTCTAGTGTTCTCTAGCAGGTTGTGGCCCCTAGACGAGATTGACAGGTCCACATGGGTGTAGCCATGTGTGACATAATGATGTTACCAGTAGCACGGTCTACATAACCATGATGAGAGGATCATGGCATAGAAAGTAAGGCTATGAAGACCAGAAGGGAACATCACAGTTAAATACCTCCCTAGCTAAGAGGGAGTGTTGATGTTTTGGTAGTTGCGGGAGGTATTAACCTCCATCGATAAACCTTTGACTATAATAGAATATTTTGGAAGCAAGAGAAAACCCTAACATATGTGTGAAAACCCTAGAAAGGCAAGTGGGCTCTGCCAGAAAAGATCTCTCTCTCTCTCTCTTTATATATATATATATATATATATATATATATATATATATATATATATATATATATATATATATATATATATATATAGAAAAGGACAGGTTGACCCTGTTTGAAGAGACACATGTTCACCTGGCCATATTAGTATAAATACGAGGCGCTTCAGCTCCTTTGTACATACACTCAGTCATTCAGGAAGCAAGGCACAAGTGTTGAGGAGGAGCTGCAGCAACTACAGGTGTGCAGTAATTCCCTATTCAGTCTTTTGGTACTCTATCTTTTGCGCTACCTCTGGAGAAGGTGCACTACCCTAGTTTATTTGTTGGCTATAGTGAGGCTTTCTAAAATCATTCTTTCTATCAAAGGTTAAGGTGCTCAAGGGTGGCTTTGTGCCCATGGTTGTATAGTGTTAAAATTAGTGCAGCTGCAAAATCGATTCTCCAGGAGGATGGCATAAGACCCTAGCTGAGATCTAGGGCCCCCAGTACACTCCTGGGTTCTTGGTTTGGAACCAAGTAGTTTAATCCATGGAAAAAGACTCTATTATGGGCCCCCAATGTATTCTTGGGGTTCTTGGTCAAGGACCAAGCAGTAAGTCCATAGATGTGTTCTAGGGTCCCTGGATGTGTTCTAGGGAATTCTTGCTCGGTGCTTGGATTGATCCTTGGATGTGTTCCTTGGTGGTTGTTGATGTAAGTCCCTAGATGTGTTCAAGGGCCCTTGGATGTGTTCCATGGAATCCTTGCTTAAACGCTTGGGTTGATCCTTTGTCTTGTACCTTGGTGAATGAAAGACCCTAGATGTGTTCTAGGGCCCCCAGATGTGTTCTGGGGTACCCTGGTCTTGGACTAGGTAGTTCTTGGTTGTGTACCAAGATGTGATGATGTGTGATATTCTTCCTCTCTCCTGGGATGGTCCATGAGACCTAGGAGCAGCCACGAAGATGGACATGACCACATCATGAATGTTTCCTCTTATGCAGTTATGATAAAATTTTATAAGTTACCATGTGTCTTGTGTGGACATGTTTTGCCATTAAAGAGGACCCCTTGACTTTGTCTTGAATTTCCCCCTTTGCTCAGTTTTGTTTCCCTTCATGTTTAATGTGATGTTGGGGTTTTATAAGTCACTTTGACTTATTTGAATTTTTAATTAATATTTATATTAATTAAAATGTCATTTATTAATTGATTTAATTTAACCCTAACCCTCTCCTAAAACTATAAAAAGAACCTACCCTCCCTCATTCTAACACTAACTCATATCTCACACTTCTTTCATTTTCTTAAGCTTGTTGCGGTTACCTTAGTCCCTCTTGGTGCGGCCCTCTTGGATTCTTTTGCTGGTTGGGAATTTATGTTGATGTGATTGCTGAGCTAAGGACACCACAGACCTCTCTCTCTGCTGAACGAACCTCTCTCAATTGTGCCATGGACCTCTCATGGATTTCCCTTTGAGTTGCATACCTCCCTCCTCCTGTTGTGGGTGTCGTGGGGTTCTTCTAGCCTCACCATGAGTTGTTGTTGAGTAAGTTGAGGGTGCAGAAACCTCTTTTGTTCCTCCACTTGTTGTTGTTTTGTGTGTTGAATGTGTCACTACCTCCTAGGTAGCCTTTGTCTCCTTCCCTTTATTTTCTAGTGATTTCCCTTTGCTATCCCTAGTATCCTATAACATCTACAATTCAGTATTGGGGTTTCCCTGTAGCATCTACAGTTTAGCTTTTGGACAGTGTTTTGTTTTCTTCAACCTTGTGTCCTCTTTGGCAAGATAGTCCACTTAGATCTTGGTGGAGGTCAAACCCTTGGGGTTTTGGCCCATGATCTTTAAACAGATTTTCTGAGCATACTATAGAGGACAAGATTCAACATCAAGGTACATTTTGTCTGCTCAGATAAAGGTAAAGTTCAGATCTAATTTTTATCTATGTCCAGAAATGTTATTCTCGGTTTTGATTAGTTTTAGACTAAGCATGTTCTCTAGCATATTCAGTCTTATATGTTTCAACATATTATCTGTTTCAGTTTTTTGGTTTTAAAAGGTGTTGATCTGTTTGTACTGTAGAGTTCATTGTGAAAAGATATCTTTGCTTTTTTTTTTCCCTAAAATATAACAGGTAGCAATGGTGTAGCATTGCTTATGGTTAAATGATCACAATATTCTAACAATAACTTGATGTCATGTTGGATTGTGAAAACCCCTCAATACTTAAATATTACAAGCATATTTATAAAAAACAAAAGGTTTTCTTTCAAAATTTTGGTTTAATTACTACTACAAAAGCTTCATTTGGATCACCTAATGATGGGTGGAGTGTACACTCAAAATGTTGGGAACTAGAAACTCTAACACAGTTCATATCCAAAAACTTCATTGTAATTATTACTAATGGTTCCATGCCCATACAAAACTTACTTTCAACATTGGACTCTTAGCAAATCCTTTCATTTTTGTTTTTAATCATCAATACCTAGTTCCTCGAATGGAACTCAGATCTTGATAACAGAAGCATGTATCAGTTGATACAAGCAGGAAATACATTCATTAAGTTGTGATCTAGTTAGGTGGGGGTGCTTGCCCCTGAAACGACCTAGTATTGGCAGGCTTGCATCGCTTGATAAAAGGGTTGTATTAAAGTAGAAAAAAGAGACTTCACTTACATGGTTTGTGTAGCAGTTGTAGATGATATGTAGTTTCATAGTTCCTCAATCTATGAAAAAGGGCGCTTCACTAGTAAAAACGAGAAAAGAGAGACAACAGAAGATGAAAACAAAGGTGCAAGTGTCATACGAAAAGTTGTACGTTTGCAAAAATTGCCCGTCATATTAGCCACAAGGAGTTTAGTGGCCACAAACCCTAGACCGAGGTTGTGGTAACGCTAAAGCTACCTTTAATGAAAATTTCAGATTCTATTAGGAAAACATAACGATAAACCATATTGCTTGCGTAAAAATTTACAATAATATGAATATAACTGATAGAAGGCTAAAAGTGGAAAAAAATAAAAACCCTGGAGAATCAATATAAACAATGCACAACCGTTAGATTTGCAAACACATAATATATTGTTCCATAGGATATAAAAAGGAAGAAAGCGACAGAGAGAAGTGATAAATTGTGAAGCAAGAAATGCAGAGAAAAGAATAGAGTAGAAAACAGTATATTGTATATTAGGAATGTAAGAAGAAAGTACAATGAAAAGAGTACTATGAGAAGAGTACTATGCAAAGGGAAAATAACTAAGATAAATAGGCTCAAGCAAATCAAGAAATGAAAGTACAGATGGCAGTGTATAGTCAGCCTGTTGAGGTTACATTATATTTAACACTCCCTCTTAAACTCAAAAGTTACAAACATCAACACTGATGATGCCTAAGTGTTGTCTCTGAAAATCAAAAACAGATTTTCCCAGTGGCTTTGTGAATATATCTGTGAGCTGATCTCGAGAACCACAGAATTCAAGTGCAATATCACCATTATTGACTAGCTTGCGGATGAAGTGAAAGCGAGTGTCAATGTGTTTGCTTTTCTTGTGAAACACATGATTTTTGGATAGAGAAATTGTTGAGGTATTGTCACAGAAAATAGGAGTTGGATCATTTTTTGTATGTGACATATCTTTCAATATTCTTCTCAGCCACACAACTTGACAGGAAGATGAAGCAACAGCAACATACTCTGCCTCTGCAGAAGATATTGAGACAATTGGTTGCTTCTTTGATTCCCATGAAATCAGGTTCGAGCCTAGGTGAAAAACATGCCCTGAGGTGCTTTTCTTGTCATCTAGGCTGCCTGCAAAATCACTATCTGTGTAACCAATGAGATGAGTATCATCATATTTAGTGTACCATAAGACAAAATTAAGAGTTCCTGCAACATATCTGAGAATCCGTTTCACCATTTGCCAATGAGAATCTTTGGGGGACTCCATGAATCTGGAAAGAAGGTTGGCTGCATACATAATATCAGGCCTAGTTGCTGTAAGATACAACAAACTGCCTACTAAACTTTTGTACAGAGTAGGATCCACTATAGGGCCTTCATCATTCTTGCTCAATTTTGTGCCTAGTGGTATAGGGGATTCTGTTGGATTTCATTCTTCCATGCAAAATCTTTTGATGATGCCTGCTGCATACTTTTTTTTACAGACAAAAAATCCTTTGGTTGATTGATCAACCTCAATCCCAAAAAAATATTTCATTATGCCAAGATCCGTTATCTCAAACTCAGATTGCATGGCATGTTTAAAACTAGTTAACTCAAGATTTCCAGTATATATCATGTCATCAACATGTAAACATACACTCAAAATTTTACCATGCTGATTTGTTTTGGTCTAAAGAGTTGGCTCATTTTGGCTTCTGCTGAAACCACTTTTGATCAGGTAAGTGTCAATTCTGCTGTACCAAGCTCTTGGAGCTTGCTTTAAGCCATACAAGGCCTTCTTCAACCGATATACTTTGGCTAGCTGCTCTTGGACTTTAAATCCAGGTGGCTGATCGACATAAACTTCTTCTTCTAAGAAGCCATTCAAGAAAGCTGACTTGACATCCATCTGATGTACGTGCCAGTTGTGTTGAGCTTCTATGGCCAATAGAGTCCTTACAATATCTAATCTTGCTACTGGAGCAAAAGTTTCACCATAATCAGTACCTGGTTGTTGTGAGAATCCTTTGGCAACAAGTCTTGCCTTGTGTTTTTCAATCTGCCCTTTGTTGGTCACTATAATTGCTTAATTGATTTCAAACAACCAAGTGAAACATAAATTATCAAACCAGGGAAGTCTTTTATTTCAAAGATAACCACGCACTATATATGCTCAATTCCAAAAGCAACTTAGTGTTGTAGTAAAGAAATTTATACTAATTATACTTGCTTGAATGAACTGAAGCTCTGAATTAAATCACAGGAAAGTAACTTCCCTATTGCAGTTCCTTAAAGATCAATCTAAGAATCCTGGATTACATTAAAATAACCTTTGCAATGGGAAAGAACAACTATTCTGCAATCAGAGAATAGGACCCTTACTCTCAATAGAGACTTTAGCATTAACACTCTTTCATGAAAACAGTAATGCAAAAAACAATTAACTCTATCTAACAGAAAACAAAGCCAACTAGTTCCTTTCTTTCTAAGCAGGAGCCTTGAGCCTTATTTCTGTTTTAGCACACTTGTGAGGTTGAGTTTTACAGAGAACAGGGCAGTCTGATCCCTTCCTTCCTGAGCAGGGGTCCCTAACCCAGTTTCTGGCTAGCACTAATGAAAGTTTATAGAGAACATGATGTTTTGGTTCTTTCCTTTCTGAGCAGAAACCCTTAACCCAATTCCTGGCTAACACACTTGCAGAGGTAAAGGAAATCTACAGAAGAAAAGGTGTTGTGATTCCTTCCTGTCTGAGCAGGAACCCTTTTACCAAATCTCTGGCTAGCACACTGGCAGAGGTAAATGAAATCTACAGAAGACAAGGTGTTGTGATTCCTTCCTGTCTGAGCAGGAACCCTTTAACCAAATCTCTGGCTAGCACACTGGCAGAGGTAAATGAAATCTACAGAAG
>ML781017.1:764043-813291 GCA_009831015.1 Picea engelmannii | reverse complement strand
CTTCTCACAAGATTCCCCTGGAAGAGAGGCTAGAGAAGGATACTCAAAGCAGTCTTATATTCATCTGTCGAAATATCACATTACAAATTGAAAGAATAGAATACGTCCCGCTTCTCTGGAGTTGCTTCAATACATCAAAACTTAGATGTTCTGAATGGTGATTTCCTCTGATTTAAAGAGGAAATCCCTTCGATACAATCATTACAATACATATCTGAATCCTATCCTAGATCGGATCTTCTTTCTAAATCAGCATAGGATGTCCTATTCTTACGCAACTGAATTCTATTACAGGAGCTGAATAAGATATTGTTGTTACGGCTGGTGTAACAGCTTCTTCTTCGTTGTTGTGGATGTTTTTTCAGCATCGCAATTCACGGGTTGTTTCAGCCACGTGAATTGCGCACTGACTGCGTTGACCGCTGACTGTGGTAGCTTCCTTGTGTTTTAGCATCGTCGGTTCTGGCGGTTTCCTCTGTGTTTCAGCATCTGCAACTCTGGACTGTGTAACAGCTCCGTGTTTCAGCATCTGCATCCTCGGACTGTGTAGCAGCTCCGTGTTTCAACATCTGTGACCTCGGACTGTGTAGCAGCTCCGTGTTTTAGCATATGCGACCTCGGGCTGTGTAGCAGCTCTGTGTTTCAGCATCAGTTCTTTGTTTTAGCAATGGGCCTTAAATACAAATCTGCAGTTTTGGACACTTATGCATTTCTAATCAATGGTTAAGTACAAGAGTGATGTAAAATATCATGCAAAACAGATTAAACGTATAGTAATGAGAAGGGACGTTGTATACCTTTGAGATGATCAGATAAAGTGATAGTATGAGTCTAAATGCAGGTGATCAAGAGTATAATGGTGGCAAAAAGTATAGGCAAAAAGGTACATTGTGTGGTCCTAACACCCTTTTTCATTTAGTTTAGTTTTATAAACCCACTTGACACCAATACTTTTCTTGTGGCTGGGCAAATCAACAAGATCCCATGTATTGTTCTTCTCAATAGAGTCAATTTCTTGGTTCATGGCATGAACCCAATGTGGCTCCTTAGTTGCTTCTTTAAAATATGTAGGTTGACATGACATTAATGCAAAAAGATTGTGTTGTTTAATGTCATCCAATTGTTGATGTATTTCTCTCAAACTTTGAGTTCTCTGATTTTGAATTTGAGAGGATGAGTCTCTGCTTGAAGTTGAGTCATCCTGAGAATTTTCAGGTTGTCTTTGTACCTGCAATCTTGGAAGAGAAGGTAGAGGTACTTGCTTTCTTGATTTTTCTGTGTTTTCAGAACTTGGCAGCAATGGATTTTGACTGTCCATTTGTTGATTTTCAGATTCATTCTAAAGTTGATTTTCCAGAAATTTTACATCTCTGCTGAGAATTAGTTTCCTTGAGATTGGATTATAAAGTCTCTGCTGAGAATTAGTTTCCTTGAGATTGGATTAGATGTTTCACTGTATCCAGTGAATATACATTTCTCACTTCTGTCATCAAGTTTCTTCCTTAATTTGGAAGGTATGTGAGTGTACGTTATGCATCCGAATGTCCTTAGATGCGCAACATTGAGCTTTGTCCCACTCCATTCTTCTTGAGGGACTTTCATCTTTAGTTTTGTGGTTGGAGATCTATTCAAGAGGTAAGTTGAGCATGTTACTGCTTCAGCCCAAAAAGTATTTGACAAACTTTTCTCTTTGAGTAGGCTTCTTTCCATGTTCATTATTGTCTGATTTTTCCTTCAAGCCACTCCATTCTATTGGGGAGTATACCTGGCTGTAGTTTGCATGATAATGCCTTGTGATTTGCAGAAATTTGCAAATTCAGTGGAGTTGTATTATTCTCCTCCATCTGACCTGAGAGCTTTTATATATTTGCCACTCTATTTTTCAGCGTCTTCTTTGAATTCCTTGAATTTTGCAAAAGTTTCAGACTTGTGTCTGATAAAATAGATCTAGATTTTCCTGCTAAAGTCATCAATAAATGTTAGAAAATAAAAGCTACCACCTATGGACTCTGTTTGCATTGGTCCACATAGGTCAGTGTGAACAAGTTCGAGATGTTGTTTGGCTTGAGTTGAGGACTGTGGAAAATTAGTTCTCTTATGTTTTCCAAGTATGCAAGACTCACATGGGGGAATTTGCTCTTTAAAGATAGGAAGAACTTTGACCATGGAGTGCTTCTATAGAACACTTAGACTCTGAAAGGGTAGATGTCCAAATCTTGTATGCCAAACCATAGTTTCATTGGGGGTGGATGCACTTTGTGCATATGTTTGGTTCAGATTTGCAGTTCTGAGGGTAAGGGGAAACATCCTATTCTGAGTCATGTGGAATTCAGAAATCAATTTTCTACTGGGGGATTTGTCATATATCCTACAAGATGCTCCCTCAAAAAGTACCTTATAGCCATGTTCAATGAGTTGTCCTACACTTAGCAGATTATGTTTCAGATTTGGAACATGATAAACATTGTTTATGTCATTCTTTACATTCTGTTTAGTAAGAATAGGAACAATTCCTTTTCCTTGAACTTTGACTAAGGAATCATTTCCAAGTGTAATATTAGATGAGATTGAAGTGTCAATGCATGAAAGTAAATCTTTGTTACCTGACATGTGATTGTTGCATCCACTGTCCAAGAACCATAGATCTTTAGGTTGTTTGTCAGACTTGTGGCATGAGAGAAACATACCTCCTGAGGTTTCTCCCATATGATTTGACAGATGTGCTATGCCTGAGAGCTAATCTGATTGTTTCTTCCTGCATTCAGATTCATAGTGTTGATACTTTTTGCAGTAATACCATTGTATGCTTGATTTGTCATTTGATCTTCTCCCTCTGCCTCTCTGAGGCTGAAAAACTCTGATTCTGATTTTGTTGTCTGTGTCCTTGGAAATGTTGATTTGGGTGTTGTTGTCTGTGTCCTCCACTGGAGTGAGGGTTGGGACTGCTCCCTCTTCCTTGGTGACCTCTGCTTCGCCCTATGTCTCTCCCTCTGCTGAAGGAGAATTGCATTTTGAAAGCATTGGAGATTGACGCATATGAGAGATGCAGTCTGGTCTCATGTGTCGACAAGGAACCAATTAGTTCATCTGTTGAAAAACGTGACAGATCCTTGGATTCAAGGATTGCTGTAACGACCATTTCGAATTTAGTTGGTAAACTTCTAAGGACATTCTCAACAATGCATTGATCAGTGATTGCTTCACCAATCTATCTGATCTGGTTCACAATGCCCATGACTCTGGTCATGAACTGATCCACATTTTCAGACTCTGTCATTCTTAGAGTCTCGAATTGTGCCCTCAAGGTCTGCAGTTTGACTGTTTTGACCCTGTCATTTCCTTGGTAGGCTGATTTAAGGATGTCCCAGGCCTGTTTTGAAGTACCAGTGCCTGTGATTTTTGAGAAAATCGAGTCATCCACTGAATTTTGAATGCAAAATTTTTCTTTATTCTCTCTGTTCCTCTGAGTTGCTTGAACAATTCTCTGTTGGTTTGTCATGGTGGTAAGGTCTGTTGGATCTGGTTCCACATATCCAAGATCCACTGGATCCCAACACTCTTGTTCTTGCAGGAACGATCTCATTCGAAGAGACCAAAACTCATAATTCTTTCCAAGAAGAATCGGACCCTGAGTTGGTCCTAAATTGCTAGACATTACCATCTTTAAAGAATTTAGCCAAAACATAAAGAAAATGTTTGGAAATTTTAGATTTACCTATCTCCTGTGCGTGAAGAAATTTGTTGCAGTGACTTTGAGACTTTGTGATTCGGAACTTCACGTATCACGACTTCGGTCAAGCTCGATCTAACTATCCGAGCAAAAGATCTACTAATTCAGGGCTCTGAGCTATGTTCTTTAGCAACTATAATACTGCAGCAACTGTAGCCCCTTTAATGGCGGAATAGGGCTTTCTGAGTTTACTCGAAATCCAAAGAAGGTTTAGCTTCTCATATGACCGTGGGCAGAAAAACCCAGCTGCTACGGGCTTTCGCATTTCGACGCTGAAGGTAGCAGTTCCTTCGAATAGCCGAAATGCGAAATTGCTTCAAGAATCAATGATCCTCATTGATTTGAAATCAACAACCACAATTTCTTTGGAATATTGTGATCAACGATCTACGATCCCCCATGATCGTAGATCTAATGGTCTAGATCTACACTTGATCAACGACTCAGATTATTTCAGAATTTCACGTATCGCGAGTTCACAAGACTCTCGCCTCTGATTTCCTGGTAGCCAAAATCATGATGGTGCTTGCATTGACGGTCCAGATCCTCCTATGATCTGACGGTCCAGATCCTTTCGGGATTTCACGAATCGGTATTTCGCAACTCTTGAATTCTTGTCACAATGTTCTCCAAACCCTGACCTCCGAAATGCCGAAATTTTGATGGCGCTTGGATCTGCTGCCACCTGTCCTCTGAGATGGATGGTCCTGATTCTCTCGCGAAATCTTCTTTCTCCTGTCTTTACCTTCGTTCTCCCGGTGCAAAAAAAAAAACGTCGATGGCTTCCGGATCTTCGCCACCTGTCACTCCAGATCCAACGGTTGGAGTGATTTCGGGATTTCGCGTATCGGGGTATGGAGTGCAGTCTCCTCTGCTCGTCCAACTCCCGATTCCTAATTTCGCGATAGCATCAAATCGACGACGCACGATCTTTCTCGATCTAACGGGTCAGATCGAGTCGTGATTTTGTGATTCGCAAACTCTCACTGCAGTGTTCTCTGACCTTTACTCCCTGCGAGTCAGCGAAATGCCGAGATCTTGCCACGTGTCCTCCTTGATGGACGGTCTCAACGATTTTGGGATTTCATGACTTCGCAAGTCGGCTTTTCTCCTTTGTTCTCTAGAGGACTAAACCTTGTGCACTTTCTTCCAGATCCGACGGCTATCGTTCATCTGCGCTAAATCTGACGGCTGAAAATCTTCTTCCTTTTCTGCGTGCTCCACGTCCCTTTTGAACTCGATTCACGCCTCAGATCTGTTAGCAGGACCGATCTTATAGCTGCGTCTGTCTGTTCCTGGCTACTTTAGTGTGTTCTTTGCTGTTCTTGCAAAGATTTTCTCCTGAAGTAAGAAATTCGTGAATCTTTCACGAATTGAAGGACTTTCACGAATTCTTTAAATCTTTCACAAGTTTGTGAAAATTTCCCAAATTCTTTAAACGTTTATGCCTTCTACAACAATCTTTCACGAATTTGAAGGAATTTCGCGAGATCTTTAAACGATTCTGCCTTCTGCAGCTCTGACTCCTCAATCTTTTCAGCATATTGCGCTCTGCTTCCTCGTGCGTGCTTTCTGCTACGATCTTTTGAGCAGAATGCAGACAACGACTTTCTCTCCAGACTTTGTGAAGAAGCTTGCGTCCTATGCTCTCGTAAATAGTGAAAGCTCTGCACTGTTGAGGATCGTGTTGCTCTCCAGGCTGTGTGGAGAGGCTTACTGCTGAAACTCTGATACCATGATAAATTGTGAAGCAAGAAATGCAGAGAAAAGAACAGAGCAGAAAACAGTATATTGTATATTAGGAATGTAAGAAGAAAGTGCAATGAAAAGAGTACTATGCAAAGGGAAAATAGCTGAGCTAAATAGGCTCAAGCAAATCAAGAAATGAAAGTACACCTGGCCAGGACAGTTGGTAGTGTACAGTCAGCCTGTTGAGGTTACATTATATTTAATAAGAAGGGGAAAAGAGATTTGCTTACCTTGACACCGTAAAGGTACCGATGTTTCATAGGCACTCACAAAGGATGCGATTCAGAAAACGAGAAAAGCGATCATCCAATGATGAAGGATGGGAGTTGTTTTTGCATTGGAGTTTTCAAAAAATGGCTGGAGAATGAAATAGAGGATGTTGCCAGACAAATAACAATGAGCTGTAACTTTTACACTTACGGCCATTTGTTTGGCAATTTCTCCAATTTTTTTCACAACCGATAAAACCCTCAGTCAAACAACTCTCACCCTTCCTCTATGGCGGCCAACGCTAATCCTTAAGTCAACCCCTATGTTGGTTGCGTTGGCAATAACTCCCTCCGCCTCCCTCCGCCTTCATTGCAGTTGTTCACGTAGGGTTTGAAGCAGCCTCCACATTTCCCAATCTCTGATCTGCACAAGAAAAGCAGGAGGCAATGGCGAGTGCATAAATTGTTTTGGCCGGAGTGGGATTGAGACTTGGCTCGCGTTAGTTCGACGAACCGCTGGATAGATATTGCCCGCGTCCCATGTGTTTCATGAGACTCGCAGGCGTTCGGCACGTGTGTGAAGTTGGGAATGGAGAAAGAAAAGTAAATAACAATTAGGGTTTTGACCAAGTCCGTCCGCACCTAAATACGCTGTAGTTTAAAAGTTCTACAAAATGACTTTTTTTCCATGATATTTTTTGGGACATTTCTCTGAAATTTGAAATTTGAAATTTGGGGAGAAATTGTTATTTCTATGTAATCTTAGTGCCCTACGGGTTTTTCAGTGTGCTGAACCCATTTCTGCATTCATAAATGGATTTTAAACAACACAAAATAATGATTTCTTACAAATTAAGACAAAACCCCTAAATAACATTGGTTTTACTAATTCGTGTATTTTAAACATGCACTCCTTAAATTGAAATTTGACTAAGAACATACTCTATCTTGTTAAATTGACATAATGGCTATTTAAATTGGGTTTAACAAAATTATAACATGCTATGGTTCTCTTAGTCACTCTTACTTATTACATTGGAAACATCATGACTTTGGTTTTTCTTTTTGAATAAATTCTATTTCAATACACTTATGTCTATTTCAGAGTCAGAAATTTATGGCACTTCGGGTAATGTAATATAATATGTGTATTGAGAAGGAAACAGTTGTGCTTCACCTGCAAAGAACCTTGGGACCTAACACACAAATGCATGGGCAAGGACAAGGCTCACTACATTGAAGTGATCTCTGATGATGAGGAGGAGGAAGGTTTCGGCCACCTACAGAACATAGAGGCAGATCCCACATAAAACACAGAAGAGGAGGATGCAATTCTTGACCTTGTAGCAGATGAGAAGATAACACTAGCATCCATTAGCGGGGTACCTAAATTCAACACTTTCAAGATGAGAGGGGTGCTACAAGGGCAGAAGGTTTCAGTTTTCATTGATGGGGGTGCTTCACACAACTTCATTGATTCAACCCTACTACAAAGAAGACACATACCTACAGTTGAATTTTAGGGGTTTCGTGTAGAGGTAATAGGGGGGCGCACTATGCCTTGTGACAGATACATTCTAGGAATGAATCTTACATTGGGAAGGCATGATTTGGCACAATATTTCTATGTAATGGACCTTCCAGAAAGAAAAATCATCCATGGAGTTCAATGGCTTAGTACATTAGGGCCAATCACTAAAAATTACAAGACCATGGAGATGTCTTTCACAGAGGAAAATGGGAAAAATGCAGTTCTTAGGAGCATGACAGGAAACACACCAACAATGGTGACAACAAAGCGCATGGAGGCCATCTTCTAGAGGGAAGACAATGCATATGCAACATAATGTAGAATATTGGTTAGGGTGGATAGGAAATGGGATACTCACTACTCACCAGAGATTCAGAGAATCATTGGCATGCACATCAAGGTCTTTGAACCCATACCTCCAGGAAAAACCACCAGATAGGGGATTTGAGCACATCATAGAATTGGAGGAGGGAGCGAAACCTATCATCACCACTCCCTACAGGCACCCCAAGAAATATAAATACAAGATTGAGAAGGCCATTAAAGAAATATTAGACATCGGCCACATTAAGCCAAGTTCCAGCCCCTTTGCATCTTTAGTAATATTGGTGAAAAAGAAGTATGGGACCATGGGCATGTGTATTGACTACATGGATTTAAATAAGAAGACAATCAAGAATAGATACACCATCCCGAGGATTGATGAGCTATTGGATGAGCTCCATGGGGCCGTATACTTCACAAAGATTGACTTGCACTTTGACTATCATCAGATAAAGGTGAGGGAGCAAGATGTCCCCAAGACTGCTTTCCGATGCCACTATGGTCACTATGAGATCTTGGTGATGCCTTTTGGGTTGACTAATGCGCCAGCCACCTTCCAATCTTACGTGAACCATGTTTTCAACAAGCAACTAAGGAAGTTCCTCTTAGTCTTCTTTGATGACTTGTTGATCTATAGCAAAACTTGGGAGGAGTATCTTCAACATGTAGAGAAGATTTTGGCTATCATGGAAGATCAAACTTTATATGCTAAGGAATCCCAATGTGAGTTTGGAATGACGTAGGTCCTTTATTTACGACACATCATTGGGGTAAAAGGGGTACATGTATACCAAGAGAAGATACAAGCTATACTTGACTGGCCCACACCTAAGACCCTCACATAATTGAAGGGGTTTCTTGGCATCTATTGCTATTACAGGAGGATTGTCAAAAGATTCTCTCAACTTTGCGCACCTTTGACCGATTTTTCCAGGAAAGGGGCATTCAAGTGGAGTCCAGAAGCATAGTTGACCTTTGACAAAATGAAGAAGGTGATGAGTACTTATCCAATATTGGCTCTACCAGATTTCGCACAACCTTTTACAGTGGAGTGTGATGCCTCAGGGGAAGGCATTGGAGTAGTGCTTATGCAAAATAGGCACCCTATTGTCTATGAAAGTCAAAAATTGAGGGGTCCTGAGCTTCTCTACACCATCTATGACAAAGAGATGCTAGCCATCATTCATGCATTGGCTAAGTTCAGGCAATATTTGGTTGGGGCAAAATTAGTTGTGAGGACATATCACAATAGCCTCAAGTACTTTCTGGATCAGAAGGAATTAAATGAGAGGAAACAAAAATGGGTGAGAAAAATCTAGAGTTATGAATTTGACATTGTGTTTGTAAAAGGGAAGAATAATATGGTGGCAGATGCCTTATCCAGAAGACCGTCAGTTTATTCCATGATCGACATCTCAATGGACTGGAAGGCCCACCTTTTGGTGGAATACTCAAAGAACATATTTGCATGCAAATTGATGGATGGACATGTTCAAGATGACAACTTTAGAATTATGGATGACATCATATACTACAAGGGCCGAATATTCTTGGTCCCCAAGTCAACCTTTAAAGACAAAGTGCTACAAGCATGTCATGATTCACCAGTAGTAGGGCATCAAGGGTTCATCAAGACATACAGGCAGATACGAGAGATATTCGCTTGGAAGGGCTTGAAGGAAGATGTGATAAGACACATCAAGTAGTGCACCACTTGTCAGGTAAACAAGGATGAACACACTAACCCAACAAGATCACTGCAACCACTTCCCATCCCTGAGCACAAATGGGAAAGCATATCTATGGATTTCATCATAGGATTGCCCAAGGACCAGGGAAAAGACTGCATTTTCATGGTGGTAGATAGGTTAAATAAGTTTGTGCACTTTTTCTCCATTGCCACAGACTATAGTGTAGCACGGGTTGCATATTTTTTCTTCCAGGAGATCTTCAGATTGCATGGCTTACCCAAAACCATTGTGAGTGACAAGGACAACAGATTTATGAGCACCTTTTGGTAGGAACTATTCAGGTTGGTAGGTACGACCTTAACCCTTAGTACCAACTATCATCCTCAAACAAATGTCCAAACAAAGATAGTCAACAAATGGGTTGAAGGCTACCTCAGGAATTATGTGTCAGGGAAGCAAAATGCATGGGTTAAATGGCTTCATTTTGGGGAATATTGCTACAACACCACCCATCATATGTCTATTGGTATGCTACCATTTAGAGCCTTATACAGTTATGACCCCATCTCATTTGTGGAGATTGTCTTTGGCGACAACAGGGATCCCATGGTTCAGGATTGGATTCAGTAGAGTCAGGATATACTCAGAGAACTTAAGGATCACCTGCAAAGAGCACAAAATCAACAAAAGATATAGCAAGATAAACATAGGGTGGAGCACACATTTGAGGTTGGTGATTTGGTTTATCTGAGGCTTCATCTGTACAGCAGGGATGATTTTAGGGGCTAAATTTCTCTCATGGGCTAATTTTCCATGGTTTTTCCAAAAACGAGATTTGCTATTTTAAAAATGATTCGCCCAAATTCTATAGGATAAAATTATTTTACCTTAAAAATCGCCAAAATTTTATAAAAACTATATAAAATACTTATAAATTTGAATATTTAATATCGCCAAACATTTATAATTGACATATGAAGGATTAGTAATATTCGCCAAGGTTTCTACATTTTAAAATAAATTTCCATCCTTAAAATCATCCCTGCTGTACAGACATGCATCCATTAAGAGGAGTGGCGCAAAAAATCTCGAACCTCGCTTTATTGGTCCATACAGGGTCAACAAAAAGGTAGGGCCCTTGGCATATGAGCTTGATCTACCACAGGGAAACAAAATACACAATGTTTTCCATGTGTCATGCTTGAAGAGAGCCATTGGTAAGCACATCATTCCTATTAAGGAATTGCCACCTTTGGATGAAGAAGGACAGTTGTTACTAATACCAGAGGAGATATTAGAATTATGGGAGAAGAAGTTAAGGAAGAGAAGCATCAAGGAATATTTGGTCAAGTGGAAGAATCTACCCATGGAGGATGCTACTTGGGAAGGTGAACATATGCTCCAGGAGACAGGTCCAGAATTGATTGTCAGTAAGCAATTTCTAGCAAGGGAGACTGTAATGTCCCCCACCTCTTGATGAAGAGGTTTGGAGAGACTCAATAGTCTAGTTGTCCCCACTAGACTATATTTTCATGCATCACGGGGACAAATTCAACCAGAATTCATTGCCTAAGTACAACGTTATATTATTGGGTTCACTTTGGGAGAAAAAGGCTAACTCAATGAAAGAAAAGAACATGTGGAGAAAAGATAGGAGTTAA
The DNA here is from genome assembly GCA_009831015.1 of Picea engelmannii. NCBI lineage: Eukaryota > Viridiplantae > Streptophyta > Pinopsida > Pinales > Pinaceae > Picea > Picea engelmannii. The sequence continues at coordinate 802,396 of ML781017.1, read as the reverse complement.
ACCTAGGGGTATAAAAGAAAGGAATGGCACACTTCTAAATCATTATGGATTATTATCATATTTTGCATTTGGGCTCTTGAGCACAAGCAGTTTTTAGGGTTTTGAGACTAAAACCCTAGAGATCAACTCGATGGTGAAAGATTTAACCTTCCTTGATCCAAGCTTGGTCTTAGAGGTGCAACATTCCTCCCACACCATTCTACAACATTACAGAGGTCAGATTCATTGGCAGAAGAGTAATAGTGTGCAACCTAAGGGGGTTTCCAGCAGGAGGGCACACCATCTTGAAGAGATCAGTTCGATCTGAATTGAGGAGAAGGAGTTGGGAAAAGGAACATCTAAGTATTCTTTGTATGGTCTAGGACATCATTTCTAGCCTATTCAGGAGGAGGTTTCCCCAACACATTATTTCCTAGAGTTTGGCATGTGTTGGAGAAGAGAGGGGCACACTACAAAAGGAGGTTTTCATCATTTGGTGGCTCAGATCTTCATTGTTCATATTGAGACTTCACCAGTGGGGTTGCATTGCCCTGATCTATCATCTCAGTGATTCTTGTAGCAGTTGGAGGTCTCTAGAAGAGAGGCCGAAATATTGGATCTTCAGTCATTCAGGAGGGCGCAAACCAATTAAGGGTTTGCTCATTTGGAGGGCCAAAACCTCACCATTCAGCCTGAGACTTTTCCAGGAGGGTTCTAGGGGCCCGATCTACATTTCGGGATAGTTTTGAGTCATTTGAAGCACATGAAGAGGAGGACTGAAATCTATTGTATCTACAACCACGAGGATAATGCGCAACTCAACCAGTTTGAGCGTTTTTCACTTCATAGGGCCATGGTTTCATCTTATCATTTATCATTTGCACCTATTGACCTTTGGAGGCTTGTATCTTCTCATTAGGGTGCCTTTGGAGGCTACTATCATCAATATTGTTTATTATTGTAGCAGCTATCATTCCAGTTCAGAAACTATTGTGGTTTTCTTCCAGATCTGTAGATCTTTTGTTACAGGATCTATCTACTATTTAAATAAAGGTTAGATCTGACATTGTTGGCTCTATATTGGTGTTCTTATTGTATCTTGTATTTGTTTATGATATGTGCTTCAGATCTATCATTACATTGTTAAAACCACCATAATATATCCCTAATGTGCAACTTCATGAGTAAACCTGCAAACACACATCCAAACAACAATAAACAGTGAACAATTAGTGTTTCCAGCAAAAAAATTGGCTTGGGAACATTACAGTGGCATCAGAGCATTGATCCTCCGAGCAAGTGGGGATTAGCGCATGTATACATTCAATGGTATTTGCATGGGCAGACACAGGAAGCAGACATGTGAAACATAGGCAGAGATGGAGGGTTCAAGTGAGGATAGTGAGCCACATATTCTAGCAGGTTTTGCAAAGGAGTTACAACACTCCATAAATCAGACACAAAGTGCACTTGAACATCATCTACAGGAAAATAAGGAAACTATGCGCAGGGGACAAGATGAAATAAGAGAGACCTTGGAGAATATAAATGCCAATCAGGTGAATATTGAGCAACTCCTACTACAAATGACCCATGGAGGGAAGGGACCAAAAAATTATGCAAACAAGAAATCCAATGGGTCTCATGGGGGCACTAGACCTCATCAGGAGCATAGCCCTCACTACCACACTGAGGGATAGATTTATGGGGGAGGGTTTCCTCAGGGGCCAACACACAATAGGACTACCCCTAGACCCTACCTACCTACATTCTTGGATAACCAGCCACAACACAACTACGATGATGAAATTGAGGACAATTTTGAGCAGTATGGCATGGAATATAACTCATTGAGTGCAGGGTTCCAGAGGCAAGTCACACTAGATCAGTATTGTGGGATCAATTTTAGGGTTAAACTTAAATTGTATCAAAGGTATGACTATGAATTGGAGCACAGGGCAGGCAAGATGGATATCCCATACTTTGATGGATCTTCCAAGGTGACTGTGCAAGCATGGGTGTCGAAAGTTGATACCTATCTACAACTTAACCCAATGAGAGATGTGTATGCCATCAAGTTTTCCACCATGTACTTGGAGGGAAAATCTCATGATTGGTGGTACCATGGGTTAACTACACTAGGTCACAATCAAATCACTGCTTACACAGAGTTTACACAGAGGCTCATTGACAGGTTTGACCAGGGGGATCCAGAGATACCTTTTAAGGAACTCACCCATCTTAGACACACAACATCACCAGAGGTATACATAGAAGAGATTCAGAGGATAGAATTTATGGTGCAGGATGTGTCTCAAGTGAGACTTATGATGCTCTTCATAGAGGGGTTGATGAAGCCCTTAAGGGGTTGGGTCAAGGCTTTTAAGCCTACCAACTTGCATGATGCTATATGGAAGAGTAGGGACTTGGAATCAACAAAAAATACAAGATTTACCCCTAGAACTCCTCTAAACCAAGGGGATAGAGACCAAAGAACTCCTATAAACCGAGGGGGGGGAGACCAAAGGGGGTTTGATCGAGGAAGAGGTAGAATGGATGAGACCACTAGGAGGGAATTGAGAAGGAAGCAATTGTGCTTCACCTGCAAAGAGCCTTGGGACCCAACACACAAATGCATGGGCAAGGGCAAGGATCACTACATTGAAGTGATCTCTGATGATTATGAGGAGGAAGTTTTCGACCACCTATAGAACATAGAGGTGGATCCCACAGAAAACACAGAAGAGGAGGATGCAAGTCACGACCTTGCAACAAATGAGAAGGTAACACTAGAATCCATCAGCGAGGTACCTAAATTCAACACTTTCAAGATGAGAGGGGTAATACAAGGGTAGAAGGTTTCAATTTTCATTGATGGGGGTGTTTCACACAACTTCATTGATTCAACCCTACTACAAAGAAAACACATACCTACAGTTGAATTTGAGGGGTTTCGTGTGGAGGTAGTAGTGGGGTGCACTATGCCTTGTGACAGATACATTTCAGGAATGAAGCTTACATTGGGAAGACATGATTTGGCACAATATTTCTATGTAATGGACCTTCCAGACACCAACATCATCCTTGGAGTTCAGTGGCTTAGTACATTGGGGCCAATCACTACAAATTACAAGACCATGGAGATGCCTTTCACAGAGGAAAATGGGAAAAAGGTGGTTGTCAGGGGCATGACAGGAAACACACCAAGAGTGGTGAAAATAAAGTGAATGGAGGCCATCTTTAGGAGGGAATACATTTCATATGCAACATAATGTAGAATATTGGTTAGGATGGATAGGAAAGGGGATACTCACTACTGACCAGAGATTCAAAGAATCATTGACAAGCACAACAAGTTATTTGAACCCATACCACTAGGAGCACCACCGGATAGGGGGTTTGAGCACATCATAGAGTTGGAGGAGGGAGAGAAACCTATCATCACCACTCCCTATAGGCACACCAATAAACATAAATATGAGATCGAGAAGGCCATTAAAGAACTATTAGACATGGGCCACATTAGGCCAAGCTCCAATCCCTTTGCATCTTCAGTAGTATTGGTCAAAAAGAAGGATGGGACCATGCACATGTGTATTGACTACAGGGATTTAAATAAGAAGACAATCAAGAATAGATACCCCATCGCGAGGATTGATGAGCTATTGGATGAGCTCCATGGGGTCGTATACTTCACAAAGATTGACTTGCACTCTGGCTATCATCAGATAAAGATGAGGGAGCAAGATGTCGCCAAGACTACTTTCTGATGCCACTATGGTCACTATGAGTTTATGGTAATGCCTTTTGGGCTGACTAATGCACCAACCACCTTTCAATATTGCATGAATCGTGTTTTCAACAAGGAACTAAGGTAGTTCCTCTTAGTCTTCTTTGATGACTTGTTGATCTATATCAAAACTTGGGAGGAGCATCTTCAACATGTAGAGCATATTTTGGCTATCATGGAAGAGAAATCTTTATATGTTAAGAAATCCAAATGTGAGTTTGGAATGACAGAGGTCCTTTATTTATGGCACATCATTGGGGTAAAATGGGTACAAGTACACCAAGAGAATATACAAGCTATACTTGACTGACCCACACCAGAGACCCTCACATAATTGAAGGGGTTTCTTGGCATCTGTTGCTATTATAGGAGGTTTTTCAAAGGATTAAATGGCTTCATTTAGGGGAATATTGCTACAAAACCACTCATCATATGTCTATTGGTATGCCACCATTTAGAGCTTTATACAATTATGACCCCTTCTCATTTTTGGAGATTGTCTTTGGCGAAAACATGGCTCCCATGGTTCAGGATTGGATTCAACATAGTCAGAATATATTGAGAGAACTTAAGGATCACCTGCAAAGGGCACAAAATCAACAAAAAATACATGAAGACAATAACATGGTGGATCACACATTTGAGGTTGGTGATTTGTTTTATCTGAGGCTTCAACCGTATAGACAGGCATCCATTAAGAGGAGTGGCGCATAAAATCTCCAACATCGCTTTTTTGGTCCATACAGGGTCAATAGAAAGGTAGGGGTTGTGGCATATGAGCTTGATCTAACAAAGGGCAGCAAAATAAACAATGTTTTACATGTGTCATTCTTGAAGAGAGCCATTGGTAAGCACATCATTCCCATTGAGGAATTGCCACCTTTGGATGAAGAATGACAGTTGATACTAATACCAGAGGAGATATTAGAAGTCCAGGAGAAGACTTTAAGGAAGAGAAGCATAAAGGAATATTTGGTCAAGTGGAAGAATCTACCCATGGAGGATGCTACTTGGGAAGGTGAACAAATGCTCCAGGAGACAGGTCCATAATTGCTTGTGGGCAAGCAATTTCTAGCAAGGGAGACTATAATGTCCCCCACCTCTTGATCAAGAGGTTTGGAGAGACTCAATAGCCTAGTTGTCCCCACTAGACTATAGTCTCATGCATCACGGGGACAAAGTAAACCATAAGTCATTGCCTAAGTACAACGATATATTACTCAGTTGACTTTGGGAGAAAAAGGGTAACTTAATGAGAGAAAATAACATGTGGAGAAAATCTAGGAGTTAACCCTAGGGATTGAATAACTCAACAAAAGAATAGATTGGGGGTATAAAAGAAAGGAAGGGCACACTTCTAAAGTAGTCTAGATTGTTATCATATTTTGCATTTGGGCTCTTGAGAACAAGCAATTTTGAGAGTTTTGAGACTAAAACCCTAGATATCACCTCGATGGTGAAATATTCCACCTTCCTTGATCCAATCTTGATCCTGGAAGTGTAACATTCCTCCCACACCATTCTACAGCATTACAGAGGCAAATTCATTGGCTGAAGAGTAATAGTGCGCAACCTAAGGGGGTTTTTAGTAGGAGGGCACACCATCTTGAAGAGATCAATTCGATCTAAAGTGAGGAGAAGGATTTGGGAAAAGGAACATTTGGGTATTCTTTGTATGGTCTAGGACATCAATTCTATCCTATTCAGGAGGAGGTTTCCCCAACAGATTATTTCCTAGAGTTTGACATGAGTTGGAGAAGAGAGGGGCGCACTGCAGAAGGATGTTTTCATCATTTGGTGGCTCAAATATTCATTGTTCATCTTGAGACTTCACCAGTGGGGTTGCATTTCCCCGATCTATCATCTTAGTGATTTTTGTAGCAGTTGGAGGTCTCTAGAACAGAAGCCAAAATATTGGATCTCCAGTCATCTAGGAGGGTGCAAACCAATTAAGGCTTTGCTCATTTGGAGAGACAAAACCTCACCATTCAGCTTGATACTTTTCCAGGAGGGTTCTAGGGGCCCGATCTATATTCCGGGAGAGTTTTGAGTCATTTGGATCACATGAAGAGGAGGGCCGAAATCTAGGGTATCTACAACCACTAGGATAGTGCACAATTCAAGCAGTTTGACGGTCTGGCTCTTAATAGGTCCATGGTTTCGTCGTATCATGTTGAAATATTGTAACTGCAAAGAGTATTCTATTTATTATTGATGTATTATTCATTAGATCAATCCCCTTTTGTGGATTGATCATGTCGGGCATTGTAAATGACCAAATCCCCTTTTGTGGATTGGTCAAACCCTAATTATAATATGCATAATGAGAAGTAAGCCCCCTAGAATTAATTAAAGTGGTTATAACCACCTCGAAGGAGAAGTTGGCCCTTCCAGTGAAAAGACATGTCGTTTCAACACCTGGCAGATTGTATAAATAAAGGAGGCCAACGCCTCATTTGTTCACTCACTCACTTGTTCATCAGAGCACAAGTTTGTAGCTACAGTTGGAGAAGAAGGAAGAGAGAGAGAGAGGTGCATTACTTGGGAGAGTAATTTCTGTAGTATTTGGTTTATTCTCTTGGCATTCTCTTGGCTATCTATAATAAGGAAGTTTTTGCTAGGTTTTCTCCCCCATGAGGGTTTCCCAGGATAAATGATGTGTCTCCTGTGATTGTGTTTTTTCTCAGTGATCCTATCTATGCTATGGTTATCTAGTGAATTGAAAAGAAACCTAATAATAGATTAAACTCTAATATGGTATCAGAGCCAAGCTGAAGAAAGCATCTTTCACAAGAAGAAGAAAAACATCACTTTTGTCGTACATGAAATTTAGGGCTTTTATTGACGAAGAATTTCAGCCCAAAACCCATCTAGAAAAGTGCACCCTACCCTAGTGAATCTTTTGGCATCTTCAATGCACCTTTTCAGTGGATAGAACTCTCGGAAAGTGAAACCCTAGTTTTCACCGGTACCAGAAGTACCAAAAAACCATAAGCACCAGAAAACGAGAAGTACCAGAAAACCAGAAGCACCAGTCCATAAATCCGTAGGTCAAGTTTGAGGCGGTAAAATTTGGATTTTCAGAAATCTGACTGCACCAACTTACTCGCCTGAGATTAGCGCATCTATCCCCTGGATCATAATTTCAAAATTTGAAGTTTGAAAAATTAGGGTTTCCTCATAAGACCCTAAATTGCAGTTGCAGTTTCAGAATCTGTTGCAATATCAATTGCAGTTGCAATATCGGTTGAAGTATCAGCTGCAGTACTAGTTGCAGTCACCCTTGAAGTTCTTAAGAGTTGGTAATTATTACCACTGCTACCAGATGGTGCCACTACCTGCAAATGCTATCATAGGTATGTACTCACATATGTTTAAATTGATAATCTTTAAAGGGTATTTGCAGGAGAAGGGATATCTTGCCATAGATCCAGAAGGATATCAAGATCCAACACATTCGGAGGAATAATGCAACCCAGGTTTGATTATTTTGATATGCATCTATTTGTTATGACATAATTTTGATCTAGGTTGCATGTTGAAGCTATGACCATCATACTAACCTTTGGTCAAAATTAAAGTCAAGGTATTAGATGGATTAAAGTTGAGATCATAGAGTTTATTCTCTAACCCAACCTTCTGTCAAGATAGCATATTGTCCTAGTACAGAAGACCGGTTGAAGAAAGCACTTGTCATCTTGAGTGAAAGAGAATTGGAAGAAAAGAAACACACTCATTATTGAGGACAAGACTCCAGGTTTCAGATTTGATCGATTAAATTGATAAGACTCAAAGTTGCACATGACAAAGTTGATAACTACCCCTTTACAAGTAAACACTATAGTTGAGATAACAGTCTTTGAAGAGTATTATACTTGGTAGCATGTGGGCATATTGAGATAAATGCTTAATGTAATAGATACAAATAACATATCCTTTAGGAGAAACTTCTTGTGTTGATTCCAGGTTACCATGGAGGAATGTTTGATCACAACACTAGAAGAGTGTTGACCTTATTTCATATTGTATTTCTTACTTTTGATCTTTGCTTTAGATAGGTCACAAGTGATAGCTCTAAAGGAGCTACTGTGATGATTATTCGTGTTTTTTTTTATCTACTATTATCAAAAGAGTATTATTCTTGCTTGTTGTTTTGTTGACCTTGTTTTAGGTCACATGTGATAACCTTGAGGAAGCCATAATGAAGGTTGAAAAAGACAACATATTAGATATGATATGATGCAGACTATGTACATGACCATATACACTCATGTACCAAACAAGATGAAGAAGAAGCTATCTTTTGAGATTCAGAGTATCTCATATGAAGATTGATTCAAAGGAGCAGAAGGCTCCAAATATGACCGAACATTAGAACAAGAACTCACAGCAGAATTGTTCAAAGGTTAATGAAGCCACCTTGACGAGAAGCATAACTCTTTTGAATCCTGACTCTGTCTTTCATATTTAGACTTGGTATTCAACACCAAGTATACCCTGTAAGAGATGATGAAGTCCTTATAGACTCAGAAGAAATCAAGGATAAGCCCGATCTCAGAAAGGATCATATGAAGAGACAACTTCCAGGACTAGGAGACAGATGCCATGAGAAGACTAGATCATAGATTCAAAAACTTCTAGGAGATATGAAATCTCCTGGGAATATTCCCTTGTTTCAATAACAGAGAAGGAAGCTAGATAGAAAGACTAAGATATGGATTCTTCCGTGAGACTAGAAGAAGAAGTCAGTATTGACTTCCAAGATTGATCTATACAGATCAAGCATGTTGTAGATGTACATAGCCCGATGTGTGTCTAGAGGATTCTCCCAACAAGAGGGAGAAGACTATGACGAGACACTTACTCCAATAATTAAATAAATAGTTCCAATATTTATGAAGACAACCAGAACAACCATGATTCATATATAGTATGAGATGCAGGGGGAGCAATCCCCATATTTAAAATTGAGTGGCAGTTGGTGCATTACATTAGTTGGGTCATGGAGACATGACTACAATAAAAGATAGAGTCACCTCCATGAAAGAAGAAGAGCTACCTTCAATATCAATTATTGATCCACTCTCAGTTTCATATGAAGTTGTTGTCATGATGAAGTAAAGGAGTTACCCATAGATTTCAGTAGCCACAGTGAGAATGAAGCAGTCATTCTCAAGATTCAGAGAAACTGCAGGTGCAGAATCCTAGTTCCAAAAGGAACAGTTGCCGAAAGAGGAGAGGACATACTCTTAGGCAGTGAGACAGATAGTGCCTTGCAGAGAGCACATAGAGCTAGCACATGATTGTGCAGATTGAGTTGCAGCTGAGAAAGTGTACCAGATTGGTACAATGTAATGAGAAAATTTGATTTGAAGATTGAAGATAGAAAGACTCATGTTTGTCGGTTGAAGGAAGCTTTGTACGTGTTGAAGCAAGCTCCTAGAGCTTGGTATGGAAGAATTGATGGGTTCCTGACAAGCTTGGGCTTTACCAAGAGTAAAGTTGATTCTAACCTTTATCTCAAGGTTATGAATGATGAGCCAATGATGTTACTACTATATGTAGATGATATATTGCAGAAGAAGCTTGCTACAGAGTTTAATGGAAGACCTAAATACATTATATCTTAGGTCCTAAAGTTTTATAGAGCACAGAGAGGATCTTCCTTAACCAAGGGAAGTATGCAGTTAAAATGAAGAGGTTTGACATGTTGAAATGTATATCCATGTACACACCCGTGGAAACGAAGTTGAAGCTCCTGGTAGATACCTCGTTAGAATTGGTTGATGCTACTCTGTACAGACATATTATTGGTTCAGTGATGTATCTAACAAATACCAGGCTAGATATATGTTTTTCCTTGAGTTAGTATCTGGTAGAACCCAGATGTGTTCACATTGTTGCTGCAAAACATATGACGAGATACCTTAAGGGTACGCTGGATTTTGGTCTCTATTATACTAGAGATCATGACTCCAAACTGAGTGGTTACACTGATTCCAATTGAGATGGAAGTGCTTATGATAAAAAGAGCACTTTAGGATGTTGTTTTAGTCTGGAGTCAGCCATGACCTCATGGTAGAGTAGGGAGAAATTCAGCATTGCTCGGAGCATGGAAAAAGCGAAATACATTGATGCATGTTCCACCAGTTGTGAAGCCATATGGCTTCAGATGTTGTTGACAGATCTATTTGATCTAGAGATGGAAGCCACCATAATTCTATGTGATAACCAAGTTGTATAAAGATGATGGAGAACCATGCATTCCATGATGAGTCGAAGAACATAGAGATCTAGTATCACTTCATTCGTGATATGTTGTAGAGAGGAGCCATAAAGCTCCAATATGTTAGCAAGGATGAACAGGTTGTTGATGCGTTGACCAAGCCTCTATATCGTGTAAGTTTGAGGACTTTCGAGATAAGCTTGGTGTAGTCCGTAAGGACCTCCCTCGAAAGGGGGAGAAGTGTTGTGATGCCAACCCCTTGATGATGATGTGCCAGCCTAGTGCTGTGATGTCAGCCTTGTGCTGATGATGTGCTCACCTAGTGTTGTGATGCCAGCCTTGTGCTGATAATGTGCCAGCCTCATGCTGTGATGATGTGCCAACCTCATGCTGTGATGATGTGTGCCAGCCTCATGCTGTGATGATGTTTTCAGTCTCGTACTGTGATTCCAACTTCATGTTGTGATGATGTGTTTCTAGCCTCGCATTCTGATGCCAACTTGATGCTGATGATGTGTTGCTAGCCTCGCACTGTGATGCCATCTTTGTGTTGATGATGTGTTGCCAGCCTCATGCCATGATGCCAGATTCATGTTGATGATGTTGTGTTTCCAGCCTCGTGTTGTGATGCCAACTTCGTGTTGATGATATTGTGTAGCCAACTTCATGTTGTGATGCCAACCTCGTGCTAAAGACTCTCAGCCTAGTGTTGATGTTGATGATGCTCCAGCCTTCATGTTGTGATGTTGATGTTGTCAATGATGCTCCAGCCTTTGTGTTGTGATATTGTTGTTGTTGATGTTGTATCAACCTTGTGTTGTTATTTATGATGATGATGTATTAGTGTTATACTAATCCATGTTGATGTAAATGATGATGATGATGCCACTTCAACTTCTTGTTGGAGATGATGATGATGATACCACTTCAGCTTCTTGCTGAAGATGATGATGATGATGCCACTTTAGCTTCTTGTTGAAGATGATGATGATGATGATGATGATGTTATTTCATCTTTCATGCTGAAGATGATGATGTTACTTTAGCCTCATGCTAAAAATATTGATGATATTACTTTAGCCTCATGCTAAAGATGATGATGATGTTACTTTAGCCTCACGCTAAAGATGATGATGATGTTACCTTAGCCTCATGCTGATGAAGATGATCTTGCTACTCCAGCTCCATGTTGTGAACGATGATGATGAGAAAAACTTCCGATAATTTATAGATACACCAGTCAATGTTCCAAGATGTTGTTGATGATGTTCCCCTCTCTCTCGCCTGATGTTGTTGTAGAATACCCTTCTTGTTAAGGGGGAGTGTTGAAATATTGTAACTGCAAAGAGTATTCTATTTATTATTGATGTATTACTCATTATATCAATCCCCTTTTGTGGATTAATCATGTTGGGCATTGTAAATGACCAAATCCCTTTTTGAGGATTGGTCAAACCCTAATTGTAATATGCATAATGAGAATTCGGCCCCCAGAATTAATTAAAGTGGTTATAACCACCCCGAAGGAGAAGTCGGCCCTGCCAGTGAAAAGACACATCCTTTCAACACCTGCTAGATTGTATAAATAAAGGAGGCTAGCACCTCATTTGTTCACTCACTCACTTGTTCATCAGAGCGCAAGTTTGGAGCTACAGATGGAGAAGAAGGAAGAGAGAGAGAGAGGCGCATTACTTGGGAGAGGACTTTATGTAGTGTTTGGTTTATTCTCTTGGCATTGTATTGGCTATCTATATTAAGGAATTTTTTGTTGGGTTTTCTCCCCCATGAGGGTTTCCCAGGATAAATGATGTGTCTCTTGTGATTGTGTTTTTTCTCAGTGATACTATCTATGCTATGGTTATCTAGTGAATTGAAAAGAAACCTAATAATAGCTTAAACTCTAACATATCATTCATCTCTTCCAATATTGGCTTTTGGAGGCTTATCTTCTCATCAAGGTGCCTTTGGAGGTTACTATCATCAACATTTTTTATTATTGTAGCAACTATCATTCTAGTTCAGGTACTATTGTGGTTTTCTTCCAGATCTGCAGATCTCTCGTTATAGGATCTATCTACTATTTAAATAAAGGTCATATCTAACATTGTTGGCTCTATATTTGTGTTCTTATTATATCCTGTATTTGTTTATGATGTGCTTCATATCTATCATTACATTGTTATAACCACCATAATATATCCCTAATGCGCAACTTCATGAGTAAACCTGCAAACACACATCTAAACAATAATACGTAGTGAACAATTAGTGTTTTCGGGAAAAAATTTGGCTTGGGAACAATACAGTAGTATCAGAGCGTTGATCCTCCCATCCAGTGGGAATTAGCGCATGTAGAAGTTCAGTGGTATTTACATGGGCCGACGTAGGAAGCAGACATGTGAAAGAGAGGCAGAGATGGAGGGTTCAGGTGAGGACAGTGAGCCACATATCCTAGCAGGTTTTGCAAAGGAGTTACAACACTCCATAAATCAGACGCAAAGTGCACTTGAACATCATCAACAGGAAAATCAGGAAACTATGCGCAGGGGACAAGTTGAAATGAGAGAGACCTTGGAGAAGATAAATGCCAATCAAGTGAATATTACAAAACTCCTACTGTAGATGACCCATGCAGGGAAGGGACCATAAATTTATGCAAACAAGGAAGCCAATGGGTCTCATGGGGGCACTAGACCTCATCAAGAGCATAGCCCTCACTACCACACTGAGGGAAAGAGTTATGGAGGAGGGGTTCCTTAGGGGCCAACACATAGTAGGACTACCCCCAGAACCTACCTACCTACATTCTTGGATAACCAGCCACAATGCAACTATGATGATGAAATTGAGGATAATTTTGAGCAGTATGACAAGGAATATAACTCATTGAGTACAGGGTTCCAGAGGCAAGTCACACTGGATCAGTATTATGGGATCAAGTTCAGGGGTAAAACTAAACAATATCAAAGAGATAACTATGAATTTAAGTGTAGGGTAGGGAAGATGGAAATCCCATACTTTGATGGATCTTCCAAGGTGACTGTGCAAGCATGGGTGTAGAAACTTGATACCTACCTACAGCTTAACCCGACGAGAGATATGGATGCCATCAAGTTTTCCACCATGTACTTGGAGGGAAAATCTCATGATTGGTGGTACCATGGGTTAAATACACTAGGTGATAATCACATCACAACTTACACATATTTTACACAGAGGCTCATTGACAGGTTTGACCACAGGGATCTAGAGCTACCTTTTAGGGAACTCACCCAACTTAGATAGACAAGATCACCAGAGGTATACATAGAATAGTTTCAGAGGATAGCAGTTACAGTGCAGGATGTGTCTCAAGTGAGACTTATGATGGTCTTCACAGAGGGGTTGATGGAGCCCTTAAGGGGTTGGGTCAAGGATTTTAAGCCTACCAACTTGCATGATGCTATATGGAAGACTAGGGACTTGGGATCAGCACCAAAGATGATATGTACCCCTAGACCTCCTCTAAACCAAGGGGGTAGAGACCAAATACCTCCTATAAACCAAGCGGGGAGATTCCAAATGGGGTTTGACTGGGGAAGAGGTAGAATAGATGAGATCACTAGGAGGGAATTTAGAAGGAAGCAATTGTGCTTCACCTGCAAAGAGCCTTGGAACCCAACACACAAATGCATGGGGAAGGGCAAGGCTCACTACATTGAAGTGATCTCTGATGATGAGGAGGAGGAAGGTTTCAGACACCTACAGAACATAGAGGCAGATCCCATAGCAAACGCAAAAGAGGAGGATGCAAGTTATGGCCTTGCAGCAGATGAGAAGGTAACACTAGCATCCATCAGTTGGGTACCTAAATTCAACACTTTCAAGATGAGAGGGGTGCTACAAGGGTAGAAGGTTTTAGTTCTCATTGATGGGGGTCCTTCACACAACTTCATTGATTCAGCTCTACTACAAAGAAGATACATACCTATAATTGAATTTGAGGGGTTTTATGTGGAGGTAGCAGGAGGGCGCACTATGCCTTATGACAGATACATTCTGGGAATGAAGCTTACATTGGGCAGACATGATTTGGAAAAATATTTCTATGTAATGGACCTTCCAGACACAAACATCATCCTTGGAGTTTAGTGGATTAGTACATTGGGGCCAATCACTACAAATTAAAGACCATGGAGATGTCTTTCATAGAAGAAAATGGGAAAAATATGGTTGTTAGGGGCATGACAGGCAACGCACCAAGAGTAGTGACAACAAAGTGCATGGAGGCCATCTTCAGGATGGAAGACATTTCATATGCAAAAAAATGTAGAATATCGGTTAGGATTGATAGGAAAGTGGATACTCACTACTCACTAGAGATTCAGAGAATCATTGACAGGAACGTCAAGGACTTTGAACCCATACCACCAGGAGCACCACTAGATAGGAGGTTTGAGCACATCATAGAGTTGGAGGAGGGAGAGAAAAATGTCATCACCACTCCCTACAGGCACCCCAATAAATATAAATATGAGATTGAGAAGGCCATTAAAGAACTATTAGACATGGGCCACATTAGTCCAAGTTCCAACCCCTTTGCATCTTCAGTAGTATTGGTGAAGAAGAAGGATGGGACCATGCACATGCGTATTGACTGCAGGGATTTAAATAAGAAGACAATCAAGAATAGATACCCCATCCTGAGGATTGATGAGCTATTGGATGAGCTCCATGGGGTTTCATACTTCACAAAGATTGAATTGTTCTCTTGATATCATTAGATAAAGATGAGGGAGAAATATGTCCCCAAGATTGCTTTCCAATGCCACTATGGTCACTATGATTTCTTGGTGATTCCTTTTGGGATGACTTTGCGCCAACCACCTTCCAATATTGCATGAACCATGTTTTCAACAAGAAACTAAGGAAGTTCCTCTTAGTCTTCTTTGATGACTTGTTGATCTATAGAAAAACTTGGGAGGAACATTTTCAACATGTAGAGCAAATTTTGGCTATCATGGAAGAGCAATAGTTATATGCCAAGGAATAAAAATGTGAGTTTGGAATGACATAGGTCTTTTATTTAGGGCACATCATTGGGGTAAAAGGGTTACATGAACAACAAGAGAAGATACAAGATATAGTTGGCTGGCCCACACCTAATACCCTCACAAAATTGAAGGGGTTTCTTGGCATATGTTGCTATTACAAGAGGTTTGTCAAAGGCTTAAATGGCTTCATTTGGGGGAAAATTGCTACAACACCACCCATCATATGTTGATTGGTATGCCACCATTTATAGCCTTATACAGTTATGACCCCCTCTTATTTGTGGAGATTGTCTTTGGTGACAACAAGGCTCCCATGGTTTAGGATTGGATCCAACAGAGTCAGGATATACTCAGAGAACTTAAGGATCACCTGGAAAGGGCACATAATCAATAGAATATATAGGAAGACAATCATAGGGTGGAGCGCACATTTGAGGTTGGTTATTTGGTTTATCTGAGGCTTCAACCGTACAAACATGAATCCATTAAGAGGAGTGGCGCAAAAAATATCCAACCTCGTTTTTTTTATCCATATAGGGTCAACATAAAGGCAGGGGTCATGGCATATGAGCTTGATCTACTACAGGGCAGTAAAATACACAATGTTTTCCATGTGTCATGCTTGAAGAGAGTCATTGGTAAGCACATCATTCCTATTGAGGAATTGCTACCTTTGGATGAAGAAGGACAGTTGATACTTATACCATAGGAGATATTAGAATTCTGAGAGAAGAAGTTAAGGAAGAGAAGCATCAAGAAATATTTGGTCAAGTGGAAGAATCTACCCATGGAGGATGCTACTTGGGAAGGTGAACAAATAATCTAGGAGACAGGTCCAGAATTGCTTGTGGGAAAGCAATTTCTAGCAGGGGAGACTGTAATGTTCCCCACCTTTTGATGAAGAGGTTTGGAGAGACTCAGTAGTCTAGTTGTCCCCACTAGACTATAGTCTCATGCATCAGGTGGACAAAGTCAACTAGAAGTCATTGCCTAAGTACAATGTTATATTATTGAGTTGACTTTTTGAGAAAAGGGTAACTTAATGAAAGAAAATAACATGTGGAGAAAAGCTAGGAGCTAACCCTAGGGGTTAACTAACTCAACAAAAGAATAGATTAGGGGTATAAAAGAAAGGAAAGACGCACTTCTAAAGCATTCTAGATTATTATCATATTTTGCATTTGGGCTCTTGAGCACAAGCAGTTTTAAGGGTTTTGAGACTAAAACCTTAGAGATCAACTTGGTGGTGAAATATTCCACCGTCCTTGATCCAATCTTGGTCCCGGAGGTGCAACATTCCTCCCACACCATTCTGTAACATTACAGAGGTCAGATTCATTGGCAGAAGAGTAATAATGCACAACCTAAGGGGGTTTCCAGCAGGAGAGCACACCATCTTGAAGAGATCAGTTTGATTTGAAGTGAGGAGAAGGAGTTGGGAAAAGGAACATCTGGGTATTCTTTGTATGGTCCAGGACATCATTTCTAGCCTATTCAGGAGGAGGTTTCCCCAACAAATTATTTCCTAGAGTTTGGCACAACTTGGAGAAGAGAGGGGCACACTGCAGAAGGAGGTTTTCACCATTTGGTGGCTCAGATCTTCATTGTTCATATTGATACTTCACTAGTGGGGTTGCATTGCCCTGATCTATCATCTCAATGATTTTTGTAGCAGTTGGAGGTCTCTAGAAGAGAGGCCAAAATATTGGATCTTTAGTCATACAGGAGGGGGTGCAAAGCTATTAAGGGTTTTCTCATTTAGAGGGCCATAAACTCACCATTCATCCTGTGAATTTGTCAGGAGGGTTTTAGGGGACTGATCTACATTCCAAGAGAGTTTTGAGGCATTTGGAGCACAAGAAGAGGAAGAACAAAATCTAGTGTATCTACAACCACCATGATAGTGCACAAGTCAACCAGTTTGAGGGTTTGACACTTCATAGGGCTAGGGTTTCATCTTATCATTCATCTCTTGTAGCTATTGGCCTTTGGAGGCTTGTATCTTCTCATCAGGGTGCCTTTGGAGGATACTATCATCAATATTGTTTATTATTGTAGCAACTATCATTCTAGTTTATATACTATTGTGGTTTTCTTCCAAATCTGCAGATCTCTGGTTACAAGATCTATCTACTATTTAAATAAAGGTCAGATCTGACATTGTTGATTCTATATTCATGTTCTTATTGTATCTTGTATTTGTTTATGATATGTGCTTTAGATCTATCATTACATTGTTATAACCACCATAATATATCCCTAATGCACAACTTCATGAGTAAACCTTCAAACACACATCCAAACAATAGTAAACAATGAACAATTAGTGTTTCCAACAAAAAAATTGGCTTCGGAACATTACACCTTCTCCACTATGTGCTCTTCATTATGAAGAAAAACTAACTTCCCCACAATCCACTCAGATTTGCAGCACTCTATTAGTAAACCAAATTGTGACACCAAATTGTCGAATGCACCTTCACACAGATCCAAATAGATCCACACATAATGCCTCATCAGACTCATACTCTGACACAGTTCAAAATAAACATAGGGAATTCCATAGGAGAGAGAGTACACGTAAAGTATTCATATTTTCTATTACTCAAAACATCTAACATGATCTATCTACTATTTAAATAAAGGTCAGATCCAACATTGTTGATTGTATATTGGTGTTCTTATTGTATATTGTATTTGTTTATGATATGTGCTTCAGATCTATCATTACATTGTTATAACCACCATAATATATCCCTAATGCGCAACTTCATGAGTAAACCTGCAAACACACATCCAAACAACAGTAAACAGTGAACAATTAGTGTTTCCAGCAAAAAATTTGGCTTGGGAACATTACACCTTCTCCACTATGTGCTCTTCATTATGTAGAAAAACTAACTTCCCCACAATCCACTCAAATTTGCAGCACTCTGTCAGTAAACCAAATTGTGACACCAAATTTCCGAATGCACCTTCACACAAATCCAAATAGATCCACACATAATGCCTCGTCAGACTCATACTCTAACATAGTTCAAAACAAACATATGGAATACCATAGGAGAGAGAGTACACATAAAGTATTCCATATTTTCTATTACTCAAAACATCTATTTATACAATGTTAAACAAAACTCAACCATTGGTCTAGCTCATAGATCAAGGGATTTCATTTACCTTATCAACTACCACAATCTAGCTTGTCCTTATCCTTTTCTTCTTGAGCTCTCCACTCAACTACTTCTTTGTCCTTATCTCTAACTTACTCTCCTAGGTCATCTCATCAAGTTGCTTTCTCAATAGTCTAGGTCATGGGCTCCACGATCACAACATGTAACATGCATGAGTTAATATTCTAACACTCCCATTTAATAAATACATGTTTTTATTTTTCAATGTTCGTTTCTTGTTCATTTTGTGGTAACTTCTTTACTAGTCCAAGTCTCCTCTGTGGGCTTCCTTCTTTCATTATAACTGGTCCATACATCTACTCCCCCTATATCGAAGACTCTCACTTATTGGACCTTCATAAAGTTTAGTCTACATGTCCACTTGTCACCCATGTACCTATCCGAGTGGTTAATTCCACAACCTCTAATTGCATAAGAGGCATTACTACATGCACTACTATGCACTACATATGCCTGAATAATAGGGCTTACAACAACATGGGGAAAACACCTTTCCTATGACGAGGTAGTGCAACTTGGACCATGATTCTGAATCACCATCAAAATAATCCCCAAACATCTCAGTATATCGATCACCTCATCATAGATCGAGCTCCAAAATTCAATAGCTTGCAACAATTCCGCGTCTTCACAACGAGATCACAACTACGCTCTCTATTCTTTGTGAATGTCTTTGGATATGTTGAAAAAATACTTTGGAACTAAGTGTTGACAAAAACCCCACCATGATGCATAAAAATCAACCATAAAATAATGGTTTTTACTCATGATATCGTTGAACAGTTCTAACGACGACTTCTTTAGATCTACATGGCGGCTTCAGATCACACAGCGTATGTGTGCTCATTGCCCTTGCTAGGTGTGAAATGGAATCCCCAAAGGTAGATGTATTCAAGTGGAGGAGGAGGAGTCACCTCGGTTACCTCCACCACAGTTTTGGCGACAAGAACTTTACTCTCCTCCTTGGCGGGGGTTTCAGCTAGTAGAGGTGTTTCAGTAATTGGAGCCTTAGTAGTGCCATTGGATTTCTCAACTCGAGTTCCAGTGCTTGTCCTGCACACCATGGGTCATGATGTTGAAACCCTAAATAGTTATATTGAAACCTTGAATAGTTATATTGAAACCCTGAATAAACTGTATAGGGTAATTATATATTGAAAGCAACAACCTTGGGAAAAAGGGACCCTCAAACCCTTTAATTAGATGAAAATCTGAGCTCCAAGCTCCACCTCCACCTAGCCTGCAAGCCAAAAACACTTTTTTTTTTTATTTACACAAATCTATATATAAATAATATGCCCATTTGAAAGTAAAGTAGTATAATATTCTACACAGTGGAAGTATTACGTGAATTTTTAACACTTGCTTCAATTAAACAAACAAATAGTTAAGCAAAAATAAAAAATAAAAAAATCTCGTGGAACCAAGTAGGTTGGAAACCATTACAAGGTATCATACATAATAGTAAACAATATGTAAATAGGCACAAAAAAGAGAAAATGAACAAAGCACAGATATGGCCAAATCCTCTATTTGCATCTATAGAAATATCGAAAAACTTGAATTGTTACTTACAATCATCAAAACTTTCAATGGTTGTCAAACTTTTACCAAATTAAGGAAGTTTTTCAAAAGCAATCTCGATTCATATTTTACAAATGAAAATATAAAGGTTCCCAATAAGACATAATTGTTCAAAAATCTCTCAAGAGACAAAAGGTGCAAAAACCCTAACAAAGCTCAACCGTGGCTAAAAATTCAATCCCGACAAACAAACTTAATGCTCGAATCTACACCAAGTCAGTGCTAAAGCACCAGGTCACGAGGAGGAGCCCAAGTATCGACAACACCCACATGAAGAGACTAGAAGGGGCCATGGCAATGCATTACACATCCTATAAAATAATAATAATAATAATAATAAACAATGAACCCTTAAAAATATATATATAATAATAAATTTATTAGGTCTGAGGCCCAATCTTCGTCTATCAACCATGGTCTTTGAGCTGAGCCAAATGTAGAAAAATGTTCGAGGCACATTACGAATCAAGTATCGCAA
Source organism: Picea engelmannii (assembly GCA_009831015.1). Classification (NCBI taxonomy): domain Eukaryota; kingdom Viridiplantae; phylum Streptophyta; class Pinopsida; order Pinales; family Pinaceae; genus Picea; species Picea engelmannii. Next base: position 782,112 of record ML781017.1, on the reverse strand, counting down.
GAGCACAGAGATTTGCTTCGTCGATATTGCCTCCTCTCAAAAGCAAACTAAGCCATCGCCAACAGACCGGCTAGTTCGCTCTACGAAGGGGCTTTTGGCTTACCTAGCACAAATATTCACTATCAACACCACAAGAAACAAGAAAGACCAAGTGAACAATTGCACTTATCTCAAGAGAGCCAGATCTGAACTGTAAACAACTTCATGGAGGGAACTCCACCACTATCTGGGAAGTCGAGGCAGATCGCAACATATCTCAAGGTTTCACCCAAGAGACCACAAGGTCGAGGGAATTCACTCTAAAGTATAGGCCGCCTCTCTCGTAGCTCGTCTATGCCAGTCATTGCAGAAGAGCCTTTTACAAACAGATACTCAAGCCAATATGGATAGTTCTCCTATCACTGTTGCGGATTAGGGTTCTTAGGCTTTAGTTAGCTTTGTGCTTGAGAGGAAACTACAATCGGGAGTTTTTTCCATGGTTGCAGAAGAGGATTCAGGATATTTACAGAAGAAAGAAACAGAAAAAAAATACCCCAGATGCGTAGTCTCTCAGAAATAAATAGCCGCAAGCCTCGATCTTGTTTAAAACGCAATATTATACGACCCTAAGGTGCGCAACAATAGATGTCTCAAATCCCTGTGCACCAGGCACCAAATATCAACAAATAATACAACAAGGAAGAGCCCACGGGGAATTATTGTTTTCAGAACATGTAGGAGAGGCCACACGTCAAACAAGACACGTAAAGAAAAAAAAATGCAAGCTCAGTGCAACCACCGAGCACCAAATTCCAATGCATAGCACAACACATCATTCAAGCCAACGCAAATCCATGACAGAGGAGCCCACAATGGGTGCCTTGCATAGCCGACAATGAACACCATACGCTAAGACGAGGAGGAGACTAGTGAGCGTTAAACAAAAGGTAGCTCGTGCACTGCACAAAAAAAAATAATAATAAATGAAAAAAAAAAAAAACAAGCAACTACAACAATAAACAAGTCAACAGAGACCAAACAACCACAACAAACAATCCAGAACCCAAGAACCAGTGTCAAATATGAGTGTGTGCTTCGACCACATTCAAGCCAGCACAACACAACATTCCAGCCAACGCTCGAGTCAGGCTACACACGTCGTGTAGAGAGAATCCCACATGGGGTTCCTTGATAAAATAAGAGAAGGTAAATAAATAAATAAAAAACACCAACACTAGAACCAAACACACACACAACCAATGCACCAAGCATAAAACAATCAGGCCCAGCCACACAACTCATGCTATCAAGCATCAAAGTCCAGCTGCCGAGCCATTGAACCATGACAAAGGAGCGGAGGGAACGTACCATTATGCTCGATGCGCCCTCCATTCCTGGAACTCATGGATACCATGGTCGACCGATCAGAGGGATGGTCATGGTCACCGGCCTCATCCTTCACCTCTGTAGAGCATTTGAAGAAAAACAAAATGAGAATGAAAAGGGTCGAGTGAGGCTAGGGTTCGAGGAGATAAAGGCGAGAATAATTTAGGGTTGGGGATGAGAGCCCTGGGAAGGAGGACATGTGGACCTCATGCACCCACGATGCCTGACTTCAAATAAAAAGAAAGAAAATAAAATTTTGTTTATTTATTTTTATTATTTCTTTTAAAATTTCTCTTATTTAATAATTTTTTAATTTTTTAATTAATTCTTTTTTAAAATTTCTTTAATTACGTTTTTTTTTATAGATCGTATAAAAATTTGTTAAAAAAATAAATGTTAATTATAAAAAATAAATATAACTATATAATAATAATAAGGTTATAAAAAAAAGATAAGTTTGGAGTCCATGGGTTTTGAACCCACGACCACCCACCAAGCCCAAGCCTTAAGAAACGACCAAACACAAACGCGCCACACATATCACTTTTACAAAATAAATGCATATGTAAATAAATAAATTATCAATAGTAACAAAGTACTATCCCGAAGTATAATCTCCAATTATCCAAGTTAACCAAGCACTGAGTTCCATGCCCTCAACCATTGATTTAAGCAACAAGTCCTTCCATTCCATTCCACTAGTCAAAGCTAAGCACCAAGCCTGCAAGGGAGCATTTTGTGCACAACGTATTAACATTATAAAATTTTAATGTTAATAATGGGTTTGAAACCTATTATTATTAATCAAATATATATATCCCCTTGATTAATGAATGTAATAGTGTAAATTTATAATTTACAGGTTAAAGTCCTTGTAGAGTCGCAGGAGTTTGATGCAGGTTATGGGAAATAGTCAGGGTAGAATAGGGGTATAATAGAAAGCACCATATAAGGGATCTGATGAATCGTGGCAAGTATGGTACAGTGCTAGCGTAACTACCAGGGAGAGGGCCAATAGTTTTCTTAAGCGAAGACATCAAGCTTAGACACTTTAACCCTAACCTAGCCACCTCCCCTAAAGAGAGTAACGTCTATTTATAGACAAGTAAAAAAAAACTTACGCCTAACCCTGTTTTCTAGTTTAAGTTGCGCAAATATGAAATGTCCTTGAACTCACCCTGAAAACTTTGGTTGATGCAGGTTAAATCATACAAGATGGTTAGGACTTGAGGAAATCGAGGCAGAGGGGCATCGTCGCAGGGACCGCCAGTGCTGCCACCACCATCGCCTGAACTAGCTCTCATAATGGTCTCTTTGGAGGCCATAAATGAGACCTTAAAGGGGCATCAATCAACAGGGATCGAAGTGGAGCCTGCACCATCTGGAATGAGTAATTCATAAGTGTCGAGGGATTCAGGGGGAGGACCTCCACCCAAAGACATCACTAGAGAACTGCAGAAGATCAAACTTCCGGAGTTTGCCGGGGGTCATGCCATTGAATGTGTCGAGGCATGGTTGGAAGGCATGACAATGTGTTTTTCCTTAAGGGACTATGCGTCCACTTCAAAGGCGAAGATAACAATTTTTTAGTTGAGAGACAGTGCCTTGAACTGGTGGGGAAACCTGGAAAGGCAACTGCATCTTACCTCAGACACCGTATCTTGGGAACTTTTCGAGGAGAGGTTCCGAAGGAAATATCTGCCAACTTACTATGAGGAACAACAGGTAGGAGCATTTCATGCCTTAGTACAGGGAAACAAAACCGTAAAATAATATGAGATTAGGTTTATGGAATTGGTCAAATATGTTTCATATATGGATAATGACCAACGACAGGCGTAACGTTTTGTCTATGGGTTAAACCCTAAGATAAGGTCTATGGTGCGGATGTGGAAATAGTCTTCAGTAGCAGAAGCTGTGGAAAATGCACATTATGCGGAGGAACACATGAACTTAACCGAAGGTACGAGACCGACCTTTTCGCATCGGCCTGGATTCGTGGGGAAGGCCCCTAGGACATTTCGCAGGGGAGGGGGCTCAGGGACACCTCCATATGGTAACATAGTCGCGCCAAGGACAGTAGCCACAGGGATTTCAATGGCAACGAGTGCAACATCTCATTCATCAACAATGACACAGGCAGGTCCACGACCATCTCAGGGAGCAGCTAGTAGGGGCAGGGGTTCTAGGGGAAGGAACTCATTTCAGAGACAGTCACAGAACAATGTGTAGGTTCAATCTTGTGTTACCTGTTGGGGATGTGGAGGACCCCATTACCAGCATGACTGCCCAGAGTTACAATCAGGATTTGTGCATAGAGAAGGAAAGGCCCCGATGGGAAGAGCAAGTAGCAACCACCAGATTTACGTAGCGGTTAATAATCGCCAGGACGAACATCAATCCACGATGGTGGAGTCGTCAGGTACACTAAATCATATCAATGTAAAGATTTTATTTGACTATGGTGTGACAGATAGTTTCATTTCACCATCTGCATTAGAAAAAGAGTGGGTTGGAAGCCTATGAGAACGATGACTTTAAACAAGTCGAGATGGCCTCGGGGGAAAAATAAGCAGTAGGACCTAACATTGATAATTGTATAGTAGACTTGGGAGTGTGCACTACCAGGTTGAAGGTATACATTACTGCTCTCAGGGCATATGACCTAATCATTGGAATGGATTGGTTGGAAGCCCATCGAGCTATGGTAGATTGTTTTGAAAAAAGGGTGCTTTGTGTCAACAACGAAGGAAGACTAGTAGAGATCCACAGTGTACGGAGATGGGTGTCTCTGTGCTTTATCTCAACTATGAAGGTTAAGCGGTGCATGAGGCAAGGGTGTCGACTGTATGTAGTGGAAGCAGTGAATGAAAGGAAGGGACCCTCCTTGGATAAATACCTGGTATTGTCAGAATTTAAGGAAGTTTTTTCGAACGAGTTACAAGGGTTACCTCCTGAGAGGGAGATTGATTTTACTATTGAGCTAAAACCTGGTGCATAACCAATTTCCAAGACTCTGTATCGGATGACAGTGGCGGAACTTTGTGAGTTTCAAATTCAATTGAAAGAGTTACTGGACTTAGGGCTAATAAGGCCCAGTGTCTCACCTTGGGGCGCACCAGTAATTTTTGTGAAGAAGAAGGATGGTTCCTTACGACTATGTATAAATTACAGGGACTTGAACTGTGCTACAGTGAAAAATAGGTACCCAATTCTGTGAATAAATGACCTCTTTGATCAAATGAAAGGAGCGACGGTATTTTCAAAGATTGATTTGTGATCAAGGTATCACGAGTTAAGGATTAAGGAAGGCGATATCCCAAAAACTGCCTTTCAAACTCGGTTTGGACATTACGAGTTTGTTGTAGTACCCTTTGGATTGACCAATGCGCCAACAGTATTCATGAGCCTCATGAACGGAGTATTCCGGAAGTACCTAGACCATTTTGTACAAGTCTTTCTAGATGGCATCCTCATCTATTCCAAAAATGAAAGAGAGCATGAGGAACACTTACGAGTGGTGTTATCCTGCCTTAGAGAGAACAAATTGTTTGGGAAGTTGTCGAAGTGTTCCTTCTTCCAGAAAGAGATCCACTATTTAGGTTATATCATTTCCGGTGAAGGAATCTCTGTGGACCCAGAAAAGGTAAAGGCCATTATGGAGTGTCCAGTGTCGAAAAATGCCCATGAGGTGAGAAGCTTCATGGGGCTAGCAGGTTATTATTAGAGATTTGTGGAAGGATTCTCAAAAATAGCGAAACCCATCACCACTTTGCAGCACAAGGGGGTCAGGTATGAATGGACAGAAGAATGTGATAGTGAATTCATTGAGCTTAAGAGGTTACTAACTAGTGCACCAATTCTACGAGTGTCGGATATGGAAAAGGACTTCACAGTCTGCATGGATGACTCGAAGCAAGGGTTGGGGGCCGTGATAATGCAGGATGGAGGAGTGATAACTTATGCATCAAGGAAGTTGAAGAAACACGAAGAGCTATACGCGACTCATGATTTAGACTTGGCAGTTATAATGTTAGCTCTGAATCTTTGGAGGCACTATCTTATGGGGTGAAACTTTGAGCTCAAAATGGAACATCAAAGTTTAAAACATCTCTTCACTCAAAGGGATCTGAATTCCAGGCAAAGGCGATGGAGTGAGTTTATGAGTGAGTACGATTTTTGTATTTCATACATAAAAGGAAAGGAAAATGTGGTCGCAGATGCCTCGAGTAGGATACCACATGTCTTCTCCTTGGTACCCTTAAAGGTCAATATGAGGGAACGTGTGTTGACGCAACTCCAGGGAGACAATTGGTATTTAGAGGTTACTTCAAACTTCCATAGTGGGATGAAATTAGATCCAAAGTATGATGGATATAGTCTGGAAGCAGACGGACTATTGAGATATCGGGGAAGGATGTACATCCCTGAAGATGGGGATATTCGAAGCATCATATTGAAGGAATCCGTCAGAGAACTTTATTGTGCGCATTCGGGTGTGAAGAAGATGTACGCAGACATGAGGAAGCTCTTTTTCTGGGTAGGCATGAAGCGCAATGTGTTCCATTTCATCGCCAAGTTCCTAGAGTGTCAACAAGTGAAAGCTGACCACCACCACCTGACAGGCCTCCTACAACCACATGATGTCCCTATGTCCAAGTGGGAAGTCATCTCTATGGATTTTGTTGTGGGGTTGCCGCTCACATATCATAGACACAATGCCATTCTTGTGATAGTTGATAATTTAACCAAGAGTGCTCATTTTATTCCGGTTAGAGACACTTACGATGTCACTGATGTGGCACATGTGTTTGTAAGTGAGGTTATCCGTTTGCATGAGATACCTAAGAAGATCATTTCAGATAGGGACTCCAGATTCACTTCTAGGTTTTGGACAAGTTTGCAGTCAACATTGGGGACTCAGTTGAACTTAAACACAACTTATCATCCTGAAATAGATGGGAAAACTGAGAGAGTAAATCAAGTCATGGAAGACATTCTTAGGATGTATGTCATGGATAATCAAACCCATTGGGAGAAATACCTACCTTTGGTAGAGTTTGCCTACAATAACAGTTTTCATAGCTCCATTAGAATGCCACCCTACGAATCTCTGTATGGAAGGCCATTCAGAACACCATTGAGTTGGGAAAGATTAGAATACCGAGTAACCATTGGGCCAAAATTGATTCAAGAGATGGAGGAACATGTGATTCAGATTAGGCAGAGACTAAAGGAAGCACATGATAGGCAGAAAAGTTATGCAGATGTAGAAAGGAACGATCGAAGTTATAAAGTGGGAGACCAGGTTTTCATTCGTATCAGGCCTAATAAGAGTACCATATGGTTTGGGAAGGGGACAAAGTTGTCACCTTGATTTATAGGACCATTCAGAATACAAGAGAAAATTGGACCCATTGTCTATCGTCTCATACTGCCACCCCACTTGCATAAAACTCATAATGTTTTTCATGTATCTATTCTACATCATTATGTTGTTGATGAATCACATAAACTAAATTGGAAGGAATTGCAGGTATCGGACGCGGGAACCCTCATGGTAGAACAGTTACGCATATTGGACCGTAGAGTCCGACAGCTCAGGAACCGTCTGGTAGACCAAGTTAAGGTCCAGTGGGACAAATATAGTCCAGGATCTACTACTTGGGAGGACGCCGAGACACTATGACGAGATTATCCCTCACTTTTTTGACCACCTCGAGAATATGTTTCTTGAAGATTGGGTGTATGTAACACCACCTTTTGAATTAGACAGCCAGGATTACCTGAGGCCTAAACACCTTTATTTTCTATTCACAAGTGAAACTATTAAATGATACACTTGAACTTTTAAGACGTATGAATCTTTATGAATGTTTAAATGTATTTGGATAATGATGGATATGATGCGATATATTGTGAGAATGTAAATTTTATGAATGTTTAATTGTTATTGATGATGATGGATATGATGCGATGTACTATGTGAATGTAAATTCTATGAATGTCTAATTGTTATTGATGATGATGGATATGATGCGACATATTGTGTGAATGAGAATCCTATGAAGGTTGAAATTCTATTAGAATGATGTTGGATATGATGCAATCTAATTTGTAAATGATAATTTTATGAATGTGTGTCAATAATTGAATTATGGGATATTATGAGATCTATTTCTAACTTGAAAACTTTGATGTTAAGTTGTTGATACGTGAATACCGAATTGAAATTATGGTTGTATGCAATTACATGATGATAATGCATAGAAATGTATGAGTTTGTGTTACAGACTAATCTGCGGGTTATGGGCTATGAAATAGCCAAGGGATAATGATGATGAAAGTGGATGTCATGATCACTGGCCGAGAAACAATATGGTATGAATCTTTGTATGTGAAATTATATTGGTCTGGATGCATTGCTATGATATGTGTACCAGTGCAGGATTTCAAGTGGTGAGACTGCCCAAAACTGAATAGAAAATGACAACACTCCCAGCAATACGGTGCCACTATATATTCCATTGTAGGGTGTGGACCCTAGTCCTGTTAGGAGGGGTGGAGGTATTTCCCACCGTGTATCCTTTGAAACCTAAAGTCATGGGAGGACGATGTTAGCTCACACTCCCCTAGACGTGTGATGATGATTGTCAGTTGCCTGCTGAGGAAGCTTGGTCAAGATAGTGACACTTTCGCTTACAGGTTCTATTTGGAGTTAGGTCAGTATAGTTGACACTCCAAGATAGTCCAGTAGAGGAAGGATAGGAATGGAAGATGGAAGTAAGTTAGGGAGGAAGGATGAGTAGAAATAGTTGAGAGTGCATGGAAATTTGTCTTATGTTGGAACTTATTGTTTTCCTTCTGAAAATAAAATGCATATATATATGAATATTCATAATTATGTAACTAAACTACAATTGTCTAAATAACATTGTTGAGCTAGATAATTGAAATTAAAGGATTTCGTAAACATTTGATTGGTTTATTTTCTTTTATAAAATGAATAATCTTGTTGAATGGATTGGATGCATATGGAAATTACTATAGAGATGATATTTATTGATATTAGTACATGAACGAGACTTGTATGTACTAGCTACACGTGCATTTCTTGCACATGTACACTAGTATGTATGAGTTTCTTGGCTTAATTACTAATACATGCCAGTTATTTGTTAGGAATGTGTGAACCATGTTTTTTCTTCCCGTGTATCATAAAATACTTTAACTTCGGGACGAAGTTTCTTGAAGGGTGGGTGTATGTAAGGTTTATCAATAGTTGCTTAAGGTTTATCAAGTATAGTTAATTAAATAATTAACTGTCCTAATGTGTATTAGTTAAGTAATGATTAATTATTAATAATATTAATTAATTAATTAATTATTTACTTATTGTTTAATATATGTTGATTAATTAATTAATTGATTACTTAACACATTTAATGTTTGGGGTAACGAATTAAAGGCTTAATAACTTTTAATTTATTATTAGAAAACTTTACGTAAGAAGTGATAAAGCATTGAATGGAGGGATAGGGTATTGAATGGAGGGATAAGGTATTAAATGGAGGGATAAGGTGGGTGGCATTAAATGAAGGTAGGAGGCGGTGAATGGGAGGAGGATATGAGGGGGCAGAGGCATTCAGGAGAGGGACTTTTGAATTTTTGGGGAAAGGGAGCATTTTGAGAGCAAGGACTGCATTTTCAGTTTGTGATATTGTTCTGGTTTGGAGTTTGGGTGGACTGTTACAGGGGTGCACCAGGTTGCTGGGAGTTTTGGGCTTGGGGGCCAGGAATCCTCATGGAATCCTGGAGCTAGGGAGCCAGATAGGCTCTGTTCCTAGCTGGTAGGGAGGAAAGATTCAATTTTGGGCAGAGTTTGGGCAGAGCAGCAGCGAGGACAGACGGATATTGGAGAAACAACATCAGAAAGACATATGTACTTTCATGATTTCAGGTGGTTATCATTAAGCTGTTGAATAGGCTGTGTTATGTGGTTGTTATGTAATTTATTTTCATGTTGTTAATAAATTTAATTTCTGCAAAATATTAAATGGTTATATGCTGATGATTAAATTGTATAGGATAACATTTATCTATCATCTATTTTAACTTGCGTTTTATAAGGCTCTGGGGTAGAGACCTTACATATAATGAGGCAGAGACTAGCTTCTTTGCAACTATTTCCCTTGTTAATCTCATATTAAATCCAAGACTAGCTCTAATACCAAATTAAACATATTGAAGACCATATGAGAGAGATAGTATACACAAAGTATTCCATATTTTCTATTACTCAAACACATCTATTTATAAAATGTTAAACAAAGATCAATAGTTGATCTAGCTCATAGATCAAGGGCTCTTATTTACCTTATCAACTACCACAATATAGCTTGTCCTTATCCTTATCTTCTTGATCCCTCCTCAACTACTTCTTTGTCCTTATCTCTAACTTACTCTCCAAGGGTCATCTCATTAGGTTTCCTGCTCAACAAGTTAGGTCATGGGCTCCATGATTACAACATGTAACATGTATGAGTTAATATTCTAACAGTTCAAACTTTCTAAGCATTAGGTATCGACTTGCTTACAATAGATTTGAACAATCACAACAAATCCAATCCATCTTAGTAGATTTAAGGATTCAAGAAATAGATCAGTCAAATCCAATTTCTCCCTATTCTTTCACCGATAGCATTTCCATCACCAATAACTTTTACCTTGAAGAATCCAATGCACTCTCTCCATTTCTAAAGCACTAACCACCATCCCAAAAATACTCAAGCCACTCCTATGATCTAGAAAATACCTAGGCTACTCCCATGAGAGAGTCTAGGCCTATTGAGATATGATACCATATTAGAATATTAGAATGAAGATGAGGGAGAAAAAAATAAACATAAAGATGAATAAGTGTTTTTACCCTTTAAAACTCTTTCTTGAAAAACTGGGCAAAAAATACATAGCTTGAGGCTACCCAATACCATCACCAATAGATTTTACCTTGAAGAATCCAATGCACTCTCTCCATTTCTAAAACACTAACCACCATCCATAAAATATTTAGGCCACTCCCATAATCCAAAAAATACCTAGGCCACTCCCATAAGAGAGTTTAGGCCTATCGATCTTTGATTACCATATTAGAATATTAGAATGGAGGTGAGGGAGAAAAAATAAGCATAAATATGAACACATGCTTTTACTATTAAAAACTCTTTCCCAAAAAATCGGTCAAACAATACATAGCTTGAGGCTACCCAATACCATGAGCCCCTACACTACCTACAATAATCCCATCATTAACTTATTATTTATAAATCCACCATGGCATGGTTGGATTTTCTTTGATTCCCACAATTCCCATGATCGTTGGCTTCCATGGCCACCATTCACCACAGTCTGATATACACCTATTTGCCACTAATGTATCCAAGCATCTGTGAAAGGTGCTCATCCTATTCACAATAATGCATTGTTTAGTCATTTTAGGTGCTCTGGCCTTCTCCACTCTACACTCTCCACTATGAAGACAAACTAGCTTCCCTACAGTCCACTCAGATTCACAACACTTTGTTAGTAAACCAAATTTTGACACCAAATTTCTGAATGCACCTTCACACAGATCCAAATAGATCCATGCATAATGCCCCGATATACTCATACTCAAACACTGTTCAAAATTTCCAAGCATTAAGTATTTGCTTGCTTACAATTGATATGAACAATCACAACAAATCTAATCCATCTCAGTAGATCTAAGGCCTAGTAATGATATAAATAATTGGGACCTAAACCTCGAACTGATTGTTCAATTTAGGAAGAGAATCACATAAGAAGGGCTCTTTCCCTCCCTTACTTAACAATGGCTTTGTAATTGACTAGATTATGATATTTTACAACCTTGATAGAATTGTTTTTATAAGGATAACTCTTTCGAATAAACGTGAATCACTGAGATTGATAAGACCGTCTATATCAATGATGCATTAAATAAGGAAGTAGGAGATTTAGAGCTTAGTTCAATAAACCTTGGTGTAGTGTGACATGTCATAGGATTCACCCTTTACTCCTCGATATTTGTTGCATAACAAACATTATTAAAATTTACACCTCCATGTAGCGTGTTGCAAGTCCTAGTTTGTTTGTTTTACTTTGTCGAGAGGCTTTAAATCTTCAAAATTTGCAACCTTTGTGACATATTTCATTGCCAAAATTTAACCTTTGCACCTAGCCACAAGGTTACCAACTTTTGATCTTTTGAATCCTTGTGACACATTGCACTTTGCACATATTTTAAGTTTGCTTTTATTGCGGAATGCTCTTCCTACTTGTGTTGTTGCAACTCTTTCAATGTTTGGAGTTGGGTTGACCTACAAGATGGCGTACACACATCACTAATTTATGATCTTTGGGTTCTTTGTGAAATGCTCCTTTGAAGAACTTGGTGTGATCCTTCTATTGGTCTAATTGTTGTGCTTCTTGAAATCGATTTAGTGGACTAACTGCCACCCTAGGAACATGGTACAAATCGTCCAGTTAAAGTTATGTTGCTAGGTTTGGAAGTTTACTAACACCTATGGGTTTTGGTGTAACACAAAACCTTAACATGGTATTCGAGCCTAGGTTCGATTTCCCCTAGTTATCTAAGAAGGGGTTTCATAGGTTGATGAAATACAAATCTTCTTTCTCTTAAAATTTCATTCTCTTTAATGCTATTATTTATTAATTTAATAGTATATGGGTGTCACATGTTGATGACATAAGAATCTTCCTTATCTAAAAATTTCTTTCTCTTTAATATTATTATTTTTAGTTTAATAATAAATAAATCTTTTTTATATACTATGATGGGAACAAAAAATAATAATTCTGAAAAATAGTAGCTTGAAAATCTCTTTCTCTTTAATATTATTATTTTTAGTTTAATAATAAATAAATCTTTTTAATTTTTCCACAAAGTTTTGAAATAAAAAATATATATCCTAGATTGATCTTGATAAAAAAAAAATAAAAATAATATATATATCCTAGATTGATCTTGATTGGAACATTCTATCCAATCAAAAACATCTAGACTGATATGCTATGCTATGCTACAAATAGGTAATGCAATTTTACGTGTTGTAAAAGGTGGAAACTCCACATGGCATTATTAAAAACTTTGATGGTGACAGAATCCATGAAAAAACATCTATAGGGCATGGCTTGACCAACCCATTTCGAAAGAAGGTGTAGAGCATACTCTTGAAAGACTTTCCTCGCAACCGCACAACTCTAGGCTTCGATTTCTAAAGAACTTTGACCGAAGATTGAGAAGCTGTCCTAGCTCTCATGCAAAACACAATGTAACTATTAGTTAATTAAAGGCATTAATGATACTCCAATTCATTAATGATTTCGGCACCTTGTATGTATCCAAATTCAATTCAATACCCATTTTAATTTATTCTTTAATTTTTTTTTTGTTGATAACAATCATTTAAATTTTGTTTTTGTTGATAACAATCATTTAACTTAATATGGAAAAATATCAACTATCTTTTTTAAAAAGATTATCAATATCTCTCTCACACACAAAATTTTGTTTTTACTAAAAAGTTGTTATGGTTTTATATGAACTTTTATGAAAACTGTTTTTGGTATTAATGGAACATAAGAAATTATACTCTAACTTTTTATGTGCAATATAGTATCGATACAAATTTAATGTCAATTTATTTTTTTAGTTTTTGTATTTTTTATAATGTAATTTTATTATGATGATATAGTGGTGTTCTTTGGTCATAAAAATTTCAAACAAATTCTCCACAGTGAACATGGTTATCCATAGTAAACCATAGTCAACTATGGACATCATAATGAACCATAGGAAATCATAATATAAGATATTCAACCATTGTCAACCATGTTCAACGATAATATTGAAGTCAACCTCTTCATGTCACAATATGATCAAATATTGAAACATTCTCAACCTTAGTCAACCATAGTTATACATGGTCAAATCATAGTTATACATGGTCCACAATAGTCAACCATGGTCAAACCATGTATACATGATCTAAGTTAGATAACAATAATCACCCATTATCTACCATAATTAAATATCACCAACCATACTAAACTAAATTCAACTATATTCAACCATAATGGACATGATCTACCATGTAATCGACTATAGCCCACCAAATAAACCAAACTCAATGCAACATAACCCTTGATGGATGGCACAATGACACATAAACATTGATGAATGTAGAAATTCAAGAAAGCAAACCAAGATCAATGTCTCAAAGTGACACAATTATTTAGTAAAGGAATAATCCAACATAGCCCTTGAGGAATGTCACATTGTGACATAATCCTTGATGAACATTGCAATGAGACATAACTAGTGAACAACATATCATGTTAACATAGGTTAACCAAGATAAACATTGCAACAAATATAACCTCTTAATGTCAAAAAATGTGGTTGACCTCTTAATGTCTAATGTGGCATAACCCTTAATAAATGAAACAATGCAACATAACCATTGAGAAATATAACATTTCGACATAAGTCAACCAATATGAATGTCATAATGTGTCATAACAATTGAGGAATGTCATAATCCAACATAACCCTTGAGGAATATGGCAATGTGATATAACCCTTGATGAATGCCATATTGAGACATAACTATGGGGGAATGTTGCTTGCATTGTGATATAACTCTTGATGAAAGTTGCAATTTGACATAAACATAGAAGAACATCACAATCAAACATAAACCTTAAGGAACATCACAATGTGTCACAAAAACATTGATGAACATCATAAGTTCACATAAATCAATAAAGATGAAGATCCAATCATTGACTTTGCTACTTGCACATCAATTGAAGAAAACATACAATCAAGTTAGGGATGACCTTCAAAATTCTTAACTTTAGTTGACCATGGTCAACCATAATTATTCATATTCCAACATGGAAACCAAATTCAAGCATCTTAAAAAAAATTCTCTACCAAAGTCAACCGTTGTCAACCATGTAAAAAGTGGTCAACCATTATCAAACATGGCCAAACATAGTCATCCATAGTCGCACATATTCAAGCATGCTGAAACACAACCAACCACAGTCAAGCATAGCCAAATGTAGTTGGCCATGGTTAATGATGGGAAAATATAGTCAAACATGGTCAAACCATCACTAACCATAATCAAACATGGTGAACCATAGTCAACCATTGTCAAACATGGTTAGGAATGGTTAAAGATGACCAACTATAGTCAACCATGGTCAACCATAATCAATGATGTTTAATAATAGTTAAACATGGTTAATCATGGTTAATCATTGTCAAATATGTTTAACTATCTTCAACCGTGTCCAACTACGCCCAACCAATTAGTTGTGGTCAAACATGGTCAACAATAGTCAACCATGATCAAACACAATCAACCATAAGAAACCATGGCTAAGTAAAGCCAACCATAATTAACCATGGGAAAATAAGATCAACCAAAGTTAAACATAGTCAAACATGTTAAACCATACTCAATCATAGTAAAACATGCCAATTATATTCAACCACAGTCAACATAATAATTGAGTAAGGTTAGAATCCAATATAACATTGTAAAGGAACACAATCCTGGATGAACATCGCAAAGCAATGTAACTAATGAGGTAGAGGAGGAAAAACAGAGGCAGGGGTAGGAACATACATATATCATAGAGGTAGAGGAGGAACAATAGAGGCAAGGGAAAATATAACATAGCCAATTCACAAAGAGATGGAAATTCAAGCTCCAATCAAGAAGACACGCCACAAAAAAACTCTCAGAGCTGAAGGGGGAGTGGTAGAGGCCATTAAAAAACAAGATGGTATGACAAATCTAAAGATAAATGTTCTTATTATAAAAAGTATGGGAATTTTGCTAATGAACGTAGGAAAATGCATGTAGACCTAAAAAAAACAAAGCTAACTTTACAAATACCTCAGCAAGTACTTATGAGTCTATGTTTATTACTTGTGATGTTGCCCAAGAGAGTAACAAATACCTTTGGTTGCTAGATAGTGGTTGTAGTAACCATATGATCAAAACTAGGAATCTCTTTGCAAGCCTAGATAACTTTGTTAAGACTAAAGTCAAATGGGGTGATGACAAGGTTGTTAGTATTGTTGGTAAGGGTACAACAAATGTCCTTACTAAACAAGGTGAAAATAAAAACATTTAAAATGTCTATTTAGTCTGAGGATTAAAACATAACCTTATGAGTGTTGGTCAACTTACCCAAAATGGTTATAATGTCATTTTAAACTGTAATACTTGTACAATCCTGGACAAATTTCCTAGCAAGAGTCTAATTACTAGAATTGAAATGACAAAGAATATGATCTATCCTTTGACTATGAAAATTGTGAATCAGTCAACCTTATTTACCCATAAAGTAACCAGTCTAAATGAGTCTTGGTTTTGTCATTTGAGATTTGGTCACTTGCATTTTGGAGGACTAAATTTGTTGTAGCAGAAGTAGTTGGTTAAAGGCCTAACAATCATACATGAATCATCCAACTCTTGTGAGAGCTGTAAATTGGAAAAACAACATAGGGACAACTTTCTAGCTAGTGCATCTTACATGTCAAAGGAACAATTGGATTTGGTGCATATTGATTTTTGTGGCCCCATGCAAACCTATTCTCTTGGAGGACACTTTTATTTCTTGAAATTCTTTGATGATTTCAATTGGAAGACTTGGGTATACTTATTGAAAATCAAATTTGAAACTTTTGACAAGTTCAAGGAGTTTAAAGCCTTGGTTGAAATGTACATATGTTATATAGGTTGGTGAGCCAATATGGTTTTTGGGCTGGAGTTCCTGTGCATATATAAATTTTTTATTGTTTGAAAAATTCAAAATTGAAATAAATATATACTTACTTTGATGGAACTTCTAAGTGAAACTCAAACAAAATAACTTCTTGCAATATCTATGAGTTGTGGAATCACACTTGTGGTGTTGGCATTACCAACATGGATGACACTCCCAACCTTAACTAGTGCAACTATCATGGTCTTCACCTATTCCACTCCATCCTTTAGTTTTCTAAACATATAAACTTATATTAATGAGACTTTTTATATTCTCTTTGAAATAAGTTTATCTAGGTGGATATCGGTGGCCACCCACCTATTCCAATTGGCTCAAAACAGTTTGTTGGCAACTTACTATTTTTAGCAGTTTTTTGGTTCCTAAACTTTCGGGGCCATTTTGAGGGCCTAAACGATGTTTTTTCGCTATCGAGAACCTCAATGATAACAAAAGGTTTTGATTGATCCCCCAAAATTAATATCCTCGTCAATATCTTTCCAACGAGCTATCATGCGCCCCAAACGAAGATCGTATGCCAAAGTTACACCCCCGATAAGTTGATACACCAAACTACTGAAAATGGGGTCCACAAAACTGTTGGATTTTCATCTTCCGAGGTTAGGGTTTTGGTTTTATTTATGTTAAAAAGGCCTTTGTAGTCTCATTGTAATAATAATCTTCTTGCGAATGTGAGTAGCCATCACATCTCTTCTTAGAGATAAGCCACCACCATTCTAGCGAGTTTTTCACTTTGTATTTCTACAATTTTGTACATTTCGTTCATTAATAGAAATTGTGTATTACTGTATGTCTGTGTTTATGGTTATATATCTGATAAATATCTGTTATATTATTGGATATATAATATATCTCTATACATTTATTTATTATATCTCCACTCTCATTTCATGCTGAAAATAATCTGGATCAGTGGTATCAAAGTAGGTTGCTCTTGATCGTTTTTTCAGTGCATGTCCCTGACGAGGTATGAGTATAGCAAGTTGGGTCTCGAGATTTTCTCTCTTGAGGACAGTCACTCTCGCACACCCAAGAAACCTTCCATGGCGGAAGAAAAGAAAAACAACCGAGAAAACAATTCTATCAATTTGTTGCTTGAGCAAGCTCTCATGCGACAGAGGGACAAAATGATGGTGAATTTTTACAACATCCCTCTGTTGGGGTCCTATAATTATAGGCGAGTCGATTCTTCGACTGTTGATTTGGCGTCTCTCCCGGTGACGAAGTATGGCTCAGGTGATTCCTCTTTCCTCCCTCCATTCTTTTCGCTCAATCCCCTATCATCCTATTACATCCTTCATCCACGTTGCGCCCTCACTCCCTTGTCCTATTGCCCCATCGACTACTTTTCCCGCCTTCCATCCCTGCATAAATGGACTTAGGATGAACAAAAGAATAGCAATAAGGTTAGTCTAGGTTAAAATTGATTAATAAATGACTATTTATTAATTAATTAATCATTAATTAATTAATTATTAATTGAGTTAGTAACTAGGTTAGTAAATAAGTTAGTAATTAGGATTAGTTTAACAATAAAAACTTATGTTAAAAACAAATTAAAATAAAACAATTTAAAAATAAAAACAAAAGATTAAAATAAACATTAAAAACCAAAAAGGAATAAAATATATTAAAAATAAAAATATATATATAAAAAAACATTATAAAAAGGCATAAAAATTAAAACATATTAAAATAAAAATAAAATACAAAAAACAATACAAAAATACAAAACATATTAAAACAAAATTAAAAAAAACCAACGTAAACATAAAAAACAACAAACAAATATTACATATAATATAATATTTA
>ML781017.1:684735-758631 GCA_009831015.1 Picea engelmannii | reverse complement strand
CGAGGGGGGGGGGGGGAGGTCCGGAATCATAAATAAACCTAATACAATTTTGAACGGCTTAGATTTGACCACGAAAATCAACGACCCAGGTTAAATTCCGGACCCCCCCAGGCGTTCGACATTTAACGAGGGGGTGGGGGGTCCAGAATATCGTTTTCTCGCCAAAAACCACTTTCCCTCATTTTTACTATTTTTGTCTCCTTTACCACGTCCTCTTCCAGGTCGATTTTTGAGCAAATGGAGACGAATTTTAAAAATCCGAGATAGGTTTTTTCTCATCACGGGCTGAGAAACAAAAACCTCTTTCAGTTTTTGCAACGGGGTCACCATAAGAGATCATCAAAGACATCTTCGAGGCCTATTTTTCCAGATTTTCCATTTTCCGTTTTGAGTCCCGATCTTTCAGGAGCTGTCACGGCCAGCTGGGGACGAATTTTGCAAAAACGAAAGAGGTTTTTGTCCATCACATACCCATATACAATAATCTCTTTCAGTTTTTATCGAGGTGTCATCATTGAAGAGAGAATCACGTCTGATTGGACACCTTTTTTGCAGAAAAACGGTCCATTTTTTATGGCAGAAAACTCTGAATTTTCTGGGAGTGGTGGCTATTTTTGTTCTGAGGCGGTTGAACTGACTCTCAAAACTTGAGGAGAAGATCTATCTTATTTATTGGGATGATTTTAATGTAAAAGGGTTGGATCTTCACGCCCTGTGGCTATCAAGCTGTAACATTTTTGAAGAGATCTGTTATTAATGAAAGGAAGACACTTTATAGGATTCTTGCGTATGTTCACTGGTGATGTGATTTTCTTAGTTAAATGTTTTCTTGCTCTGTAATCATATCGTTTTTATGAAACTAATCTTTAAGAGTAACGTATGTCTGAGGATTTATCTCTGATACCCTGTTTCCGATTCTAAAAGATTTAAATGTTTATCTTCTGATGTTTTCGATTAAGGAATTCTTAACTGCTTCTTAGTCAAATTTATCCTTCTCACCCTTTCTTCTGTCCATCATTTAAGCTGCAAAATATCTAGTGAGCATGTCATCTCGCCCTGTGGAGGTCATCTTTCCTCGTTTATGGCTGTATTTCATTCCTAATTTATTACAGACCCCATAGCCCAATGGAGGAGTTGACTGTCTCAACCAATTCAAAAACACTTTGACAACAAAGCCCATTGTTCTCATTACCTAGCCTAAAATATCTCTTCAAACAAAGCTATATCAGACAGAGAGATCCCTCTCTGAGTCTTGGAGGGCTAGATCCAAGACTCGAAGTGGTTCTGATGTTGCCTCTGTGACTGCCTTATAGCCTTGGGCAAATTACAGAGTGCTGACACCTTCAATGCCTACCGATAACAACTGACGCGTCTTCATAAAGCGACCACTTTGGAGGCACCTCACCTTTCAGGGTACAAGTTAATTTTGATATTCCCGTATTTGAAGGACAGATAGATGCAGATGCCCTAGAAAAATGACTAAATTTGCTAGAAGGTTATTTCTCTATTCACAATTTTTCTGATAGAGAAAAGATCACCTTCGCACTCCTTAAAGTTCTCCCCCATGTCAAACATTAGTGGGAAACTTATTGGGAGAAAAGTTCCACAGAGGAGTCTAGAATATATGGGGCCGAGCCCACTTGGTATTTTTTTTTGGATGCGGTCAAAGAACAATATTACCATGTTGGTAACTATGATGACTAGTAATCAGATGGACCACGTTGCATCAAGAGAGGGGCTAAGCAGTGACGAAGTTCACCAATACCTTCCATACCTTTCGCACCAGGATGGGAATCAAATATTCTGAACGACATTTGATTCTGAAATACAATGGGGCTCATCCAAATTGAAATGGAGTTTCTAGACATCTCATTGCTGGGAGCTTCTTATCGATATGGTGTCAAAATCGAGAAAAAATTTAGGCACCAGAACAAACGAGAGTTCGGGTTTGCAAATCCACAACAACTAAAGTATGATAAATACGAGCCTAACAAATAGCCTCCCGAAAACTAGTCCAAGCCACAGGAAAAGAAGAGTCACATGAAGACAAAGAAGGACACTGGAAAGTTGTGTGATTTCCACAAAAGCCCTTGGAACAACACTGATAAATGTCGCTCAAAACAATCATTGGTGGCCGAGATCAAAGAAAAGGATAAAGGAAAGCAAGGAAGAGGTTTCTTGTGGGAAAAAAAAACCGAAAGTATGAAGCCAGCTAGTTGTTTAAAAAGAAAAATACTAATGATCAAGGTGATGAATCGTGAGTTCTGGCTCAATTTGTAGCGATCTTCATGATTAAAATTATTAGAGTGTTTTTCAATTTCGGTCACATTTGGACTAGGAAAACAGTTGGGTCGCCCACATGGAAACTACAAACATAATGTTAGGAAGGTACCGAACATGGCCATCACCAACAAAACGTGGCTATCATACCTTGTAGCCTACCACTTCAGAGCTCCCTGAACGAGATGCAGAATTGCACCACGTATGACCTGTACCGAATAAGGAAAATTTCTAACTATTACTGCTTAAAGAACAAACATTTATAAAACATGATAAACCATAAATATCGATCTATCACACAGTTTCAGTTCGACCCTCGAAGCATATCTCACAAACACTTTTGGAGACTCTTAGACAGAGTTAGGATTTCAAGCTGCCCAAATCACGGAATTTGCACATTTAAAGGAATTGTCATTGAGTGTGTGCACATTTACTGTGTTTTTTGGTGCTGCGCATTTTCAGTTTACTCAACCATGCCAATCCTCCTTTTACATTATAGAGTGCATTAACTCGTAGAATGTTCATGATAACTTGTAGTGAATTTTGAAGAGGAAGGCAACCGAAATAAATGAAAAAGTTTTGATTTCATGGATTTCTATCTAAAAAGGTGATAGTCTATGAACGATGTTTGTTTTTTTACAACATAAAGTCAAACAATTTTGGTTCACGTGAATTTGTGACATCGGCCGACCATATGTCTTCACAGGGAGATTATTTTTAACATTTTCTGGATTTTGTCTCTCAATGCTTCCCAACTAACGAATCCATTACCTATAGAAGAGAATATCCGAATGCATTCCATCATTTCACTGACAATCTGTGGGCAAATTTTTACTGCCATTATCCTCTGGGATAAAACGAGTTTCACCAAGAAGTTTCTCATGGGCTCCGACTCCATATGCCTAGCATTGAAGGGATCATAGTGCGACCCTCAAGACACCTCGAAACAACCAGTCGCCTTTCTCTTCGCGGGATCTTGATTTATGTCATATATAAATTGGTCACGCATCGAGTTTCTTGTGTACGTGCCTTCTGTGCTGATATTAGGTTATATGGGCATTTAGGGTTATATCGGTAAAGGGAGAGTCACGTCTATATTAATGGAATGTAAACATTTGTGTTTATATTTCAATTGAGATTTGCAGCTAATACAAACTGCCTTTCATCCTCACCAACTATGTTTTAAATTGCCATAGAGTCTTCCATGTAATTTTAATGAGTGTGTTGAATTTATAATGGTTTTAATTTACAAAATAATTCCACAATTAATTTATAGTTAAACTTGTAATAATAATTCTCACAAAATAGAATACATTTGTTGGAATGATCAACCCAAATAAATATAGTGGAAGCAATACTAGAAACCAAAAATCTCATGCACAAGACACATATATATTCTTCCCACCAACTAAGTTTATCATTCAAATAACTTCAAAGATTACAAGGGCTCTCCTACTGGGAAAATGGCCCACAGATAAATACAAAAACTTTAGACGGAACCTGACCCTAGTACATGTGCACAAAGACTATACGAAAAACTCTATACGACACAAACCTCCTATTGTGGATCCAATCTATTGAAATCCACTTGTAGTTGTCTCTGTTCTCTCTTCTCTCTGACCTGATCGTGATCTCTGGATAGAAGTCCTTCTCCACCTCTCCAATATCTCCTTGAACAAAATCCCTTATCTTCTCTGTATGTAAAATCAATCTCTCTCTACACCTTCTTTACCCTAGCCTTGCTTTTATAATCTTGAGTTATGACCTAATAGTAATATCCAAAGTGATCAACTATTGATATTAATTCTCACCTCAGAGATCAATGGCTAATATTTAATTCACAAGTGCTAATTGCTTTTAGCATTTCATTAAATAAACTCAACTAATTAATAAAATCACTTTACTTTAATAATTCCTTTAATTAAAGTAAAGTATCAAGGTAGAAGGATTTGAAAGACTTCCACACATCTAGAGACTTAGACATGTGCATAAGTACCTATCCGATGCTACAAACATCAACACTCCCACTTAGCCAGGAAGGTATTCTACACCACTCCAAGTTTCTCCCCGAAGGACACAAACTTTCCTTTAACCAAGGGCTTGGTTAGAATATCTGCAACCTGCTCATATGTGGAAACATACTAAAGCTTGACTTCTCCCTTCTAGATCCTATCTCGGATGAAGTGATACATGATCTCAATATGCTTGGATATGTCATGTAATATTGGATTATTAGAGTTTGATACAACTCCAATTATCACCGTATATCAATCTAGGCTCCAATTCCTGATCAAATAAACCTGTAAGCAATTTGTGAATCCAAATATCTTCACAACTAGTTATACTCACTGCCATATACTCTGCCTCTTCTGAATTGAGTGATACAAAAATATGTTTCCTACTAAACCATGTAATCACTACTGATCCCAAGATGAAGCAACACCCCTAGATGCTCTATTTGTGTACTGCACTCCCTGCCCAATCTGAGTCTGAATATCCTTGCAGCCTCACTCCATCACTTCCAAGATGCCTCAATCCATACTCCATTGTACCTCTCAAGTACATGAGCACATGCTCCACTGCTATCCAATACACCTGCCTCGGCCCCACCATGAACTAACTGAAGGTGATCATAGAAAAACATATATATGTCCTGGTGTTGACCAAATACATCAAGGACCCTATCAATTTCCTGTATATCCTAGGATCCACCAACTTTGAATCTAAAGTGACAACCTTCTTCAGATTGGTAACCATAGGTATATCCATCAATCTACAATCCTCCATCCTAAATCTCCTCAAGATCTCTACTATGTACTTCCCTTGACCAAGGAAGATCTCTCTCTCTCTCTCGATATATGCCATACCTCTAATCCCAAGAAATAATGCATCAAACCATTGTCCTTCATCTCAAAATATGTAGCCAAATCTTCTTTTCACCCTACAATATGCTCCTCTTCATCTTTGAGAAACAAATCATTTGTGTATAGCACCAATATGAGTGGATCAAACCCAACAAGTATGAAGTACAAGTTAGTATTTGCCTCACTCTTGGTAAATCCCATACTCTACAAGTATTCGTCAATCTTGGAATACCATGCCCTGGGTGCCTATTTGATTATGTACAAGGATTTCTTAAGCCCACACACATGAGACTCCCTCCCATGTACCTCAAATACCTAAGGTTTCTCTATATATACTTTCTCCTCAATGATCCCATTGAGGAAATTTGTCTTCACATCCATCTACTGAATCCTCCACCTCATAATTGAAGAAATAGAAATAACAACTCGAATAGAAGCATACCTAGCGAATATAAAGAACATCTCCTTGTATTCCACTCCCTCTCTCTAGGAGAACCCTCTCACCACAAACCTTGCCTTGAACTTATCAATGCTACCATATGAAACATGCTTGATCTTATAGAGTCACCTAGAAATCACCACTAAATTCCCCTCGAGTCTTCTCAGTATGTCCCAAACACCATTCCTCATGATATAGGTGTACTCCTTCACCACGACATCTCACCAAACCTGTTGATTTGTTGCTTCCTTAAAACTACAAGGCTCAGCATCAATAAGGCTACTCATAAATTCCATATAGTTCAAAAAAATTCTCGGAGGCCTGCTCTCTCTGATCGCACTCCTAAGAGCCTCACCAACATCTATTAATGTATGCAATAACCGCCTAGGTCTCCTGACATAAATTTAAGGGGATAAATCCTCCTTCCCACCTGAAGTTTGAATCCATGAACTAGAAGATACTAACTGTTGCTTATCCTTCAGAGCCTGTTGCTCCTCGTCCTCTATTACTGCTAATGACTCTTGAAATTTACTAGATGCCAAGTTCTCCTTGAACTTAACATCCTTGATCACAACAATCTTCTACTGTAATGGCATGAAGATACTGTAAGCCTTTGAGGTCTCACTATACCCAAGAAATATACCCTTCTGTCCTGAAGGATCCAACTTTGTCCTCTTCTCCACATGCATGTGGATGTATACAAGAAAACCAAAGATACTCAAATATCCTATCTCTAGCTTCACCCCTAAGAATTCCTCCTCCAGAGTATTATCCCCTAATATCTTGTGAGGACTCATGTTTTTCACATATATTATTGTGTTACATGCTTATGCCCAAAGAAACATAGGAAACTCTTAGTCATGTATCATAGCCCTAGAAAAACTGATGATGGACCAATTCTTTCTCTTTGCAACACCATTCTTCTAAGTGTTTTATGAGGCTGTCAATTCCCTCTTGATCCTTTCCTCCTTGCAAAATTCCTTGAAGTCATTGGAGGTGTGCTCTCCACCATTATCTGACCTCAATACCTTGATCTTATTTCATGTATGGCTTTCCACCTTAGCTCTAAACTCCTAAAATTGAATGAATACCTAATCCTTGGTATTCATAAAGAAGATCTAGGTTTTCCTAGAAAAATCATCAATGAACATCACATAGTGTGAAATTCCCTGCACTAATGTTATTGGCATTGGCCCACTCACATATGAATGTATAATATCCAAGGTCCCCTTGGATCTACTCTCACTTCTTGGAAAAGAAGCCTTGGAATTCTTTCCAAGTGTACACCCTATGCACACTCCTTAATGATCAACACAGAACTATGGAATACCTATAAAAATCCCCCTCAGAATTCCCAACCTCCTATTCCATAGCTCACAAAGGTTGTCACTGTCATGTACCAAATCCTAAACATGATTTCCCTGCAACCTATATAAAGTTCCCTCTCTCACCCTAATGACCACTGATGTGTTTGGGATATATTTCTCTCGACATATGAGTACTTTTCCTCTCTTAAAATTAATGAAAAAACCCACGTCCTCCATATTTGAGACTTATAGAAAGTTCTTCTTTAGTCCTGGTACATAAAGCACATCCTAGGAATCAAATGAACCTCCCGAATCAAGCTGGAACAAAACTGTTCCCTCTCCCTTCACTGCATACTTGGCATCATCACCAAGATCCACATGAACCCCTTTGTCCTTCTCCATTGGACTGTTGAATATCTCTCATGATTCTATCATATATCGATATACACCATTGTTCAAGTACCAAGCAATCATGGTAGTTGTGCTGGTAGAAAGGCAAGAAACTAGTGATAAATCCTTCTTGAACTTCATTGTAAAATCATCTAGTTGCATCTCTACTGATGCTATTTCATGCATCT
The DNA here is from genome assembly GCA_009831015.1 of Picea engelmannii. NCBI lineage: Eukaryota > Viridiplantae > Streptophyta > Pinopsida > Pinales > Pinaceae > Picea > Picea engelmannii. The sequence continues at coordinate 751,163 of ML781017.1, read as the reverse complement.
TTTCTCTTCCCTTCTTATTCTCTAGACATTGAGATGCATAATGTCTATTCTTGCAACATGAGAAGCACTTGATTTTACTCAAGTCCTTCTTCTTCCCCAACTGTGATGTTTCTCCGTCATTGTTACCCTTCTTGTTGGAACCCTTTCCTTTGCATTTCCTTGTCTTACTGACAAGGGACAATTTTTCATCACTACTTCCCTGATTCCTACTTTTAGACTCCTCCCAAGTCTCTTCTTGGATGCAATCATTCCAAATCCTTTTCCAATGTGGGATTTTTTCTCGAGCACAGACTCCCTTAACAAATGGTTCCAAAGACTTGGGAAAACCATTCAATGCCACATTAACGAGCTCTATGTCATCCAATTTCTCCTCTATAACTGCAAGTTGATCATGTATTAATTGAGTGATCCTCATGAAGTAGCTGGTATCATTTTCAGATCTAGACATCTGCACAGATCTGAGTTTATTTCTTAAGACCATCTTCCTATTCATGTTAGTGCTTTGGAATAATCATACAAGGACACGAAACATCTCCTTTGTTTTCTTCTTCTCATATAAGTGAGGAATTATATTTTCCTTCACTGAATCCAAGATTACTCGTTCATCTTGAATATCCTTCTTCTCGTGATCTGCTAAAGCTAGCAGATCTATTGGTAGAACAACTACTTTGTCTACTAACTCCCAAATGTCATATTCCTTCAAAGACAAAGTAACTCTTTCTTTCCAACATAGGAATTTGTATGCTGCAACCAATCTATCTTCAATTCTCAGACTTGATAATTCCATCCCTTAGACCTGATAAACTGCTTTGGAAACAATTTGATGCTAAAACTGCCCTTGTACTGACATGTACAAGCTTGTACGCACTTGTCACGAATGAAACCCACATATGTACACAAATTTCCTTAAGAAAACCCACATATGTACATGAATATTCTTACTAAAACCTTCTTACAACTCCATATGAATGCAAACCCTAGTTCTTCTTCAGTACAATTGTTTCCCTAAAATCCAACCCTTGATTTCAGATTGCTAGTTATAGATCTATTGAGATATCCTTGCAGATCTAGTAGATCTACTATCAATTATTGTGGATCTGAGATCTGGATTCCTCTCAGAGCATAAGCTCTGATACCATCTTGAATTTCCCTACTTTGGCACCTAGGTATCTTGTTATCTAGTGATTTCCTTGTTGTAAATCAAATTAGAAACTCACAAAACAAAATACACTTGTTGGAATAATCAACTCAAATAAATATGGCAGAAGCAATACTAGAAACAAAAAATATCTTGCACAAGACACATATATATTATTCCCATCAACTAACCTTATCATCCAAATAACTTCAAATATTACAAGGGATCCCTTACTGAGAAAATGGTCGACGGAGAAACACATAAAACTTTAGACAAAACATGCAAATCTATCAACTCTTGGTCTGTTGTACGATACCAAACTTTCACGTTTTTCGATTTGTACTTGCCTTTCCTTAAGAAAACCCACATATATGTGTCTATCTCCATTGAAACCCACGTAGATGTGCAAAACGACTGTATGAAAAACTCTATACGACACAACCCTTCTGCTATGGATCCAATCTATTGAAATCCACTTGTGGCTACCTCTGTTCTCTCTTCTCCCTGACCTTATCTCTAGATGGAATTCCTTTTCCACCTATCCAAGATCTACTTGAGAAAAATTCTTTTTCTGCTCTCTGTGTCAAATCAGTCTCTCTCTACACCTTCTTTACCCTATCCTTGCTTTTATAATCTTTAGTTATGACCTAACCCTAATCTCCAAAGTGATTGATGGTTGAGATTACTTCTCAGCTCACTTGAGATCAATGGCTGATATTTAATTCACCAATGTTAATTACTTTTAACATTTCATTAAATAAACTCAACTAATTAATAAATGCACTTTACTTTAACAATTCCTTTAATTAAATTAAAGTATCAAGGTAGAAGGTTTTGTATGACATCCACACCTCTATAGACTTAGACCTGTGTGGAAGTACATGTATGCTACTACAAACATCAACATGTAGTTTAAAGATAATTGTTTACTGTATAAAAGAAGACTTATGGTCTTTAATATATATCACAAATATACACTAATTCTATATTTATGATCTTAATGTTCATTTACATCTCTTTATTTTTTACCTTGGAATACTAGGCATTTTAGTTATTAAATGTGTCATGTTTAATCGTTACCTTTCAGTTTAAGAATAATTGTGCCATACCTACTTTTCTTTAGTATAATATGCTCTTTGGTGAGGTATTTAATCGTCAAGGTTTGTATTATAAAAAAATGTGACTATGTAGTATATATGCTCTTTGATGAGATCTTTAATCCTCAATGTTTGTTTTGTAAAATTTTGTGAATAGTGTTGTTGATGATATGTGTAGATATAGTGTAATATCCCTTCAAAGAGTACACTCTTAGCGAACATGACATCAAAATAATATTTCCCTTACCTACTTGCATACCCATGCAAGTAAGGAAACGACATGAGATGTATCTTTTACATATAGCTTTTAATGATTGATTGGTTTCGACAATCTTTTCAAAACTATGGTTTGAATGTGAGCCAAGCTCTTGGCTCATGTATTTGTTGTAATTTGGGTTTGAAAATAGGGGTTTTGTATGCACATAACTCATTTGTCAAAGTGCTTTTTTGAATTTTCAATTATGTTATATGTATGGTTGTGGTGATTTTTTATGCATTCTTTTATTGTCGATGGGTTTGTCACTTACAATTTAGGTTTAAAGTTAGGGTTCCTAGATGTAAATAAGCAATGCCTCAAGGTATTGGTGTTTGGATTTTTTTACTCATTTGTTGTTTACATTATCACATAATTAATGTATTTTACCGTTGGGGTTTGGGGATTATATTACATCAATGCAAATGGTTAACATAGTTGAATTTATTGTTAGTTTCTCATAGGCATTGGCTCATATCATAAGCATGCACCTACATTGTTGTGGACTTTTTAAATCTACAGGTAGTGTTAAAAAGTTCCAAGTACATAACCATTGGTATATTGTTAGTGTAATACAATGATTCTTGAGGATAATATATTTTCGTTTTCTTGATTAGTTACATGTTGTGGCATATACCTTAATGATCCATCAAACATTATATTGAAATCTACTTCACTATGATGAAACTATGTACCAACTACAATTTATTGTAGACAACTACCATATATATCTTCTTGCAATGGGTGGTGTTATTTCACTACTTATTGGATTTATCCAAAATAGATTTTAACTTTGCATATGACCATTTCAAATTAGGGTTGATGATTTTCGAGGATAATATTCTATTGTTTCTTAATTAGATTATGATGTACTGAACGTTCACAGGTGCATGTGAGATGGTGAGTGAGTTCAAGGACTATGTGCATGAAATGCACCAAATTTACTCTCTTGCAATTCCACTGACATTATCATTATGAGTACACCATCAGCAGATTCTAAAGAATGTGTATTGTTTATGAAATAGTCGTTGATATGATACACTTTTTTATTTACACAATCATGTATATTCTACTATATATAAATGTATGTCTACTTATTACACTTTATTTCTATGTTTTTAGATCGAACATGAAGAGGTGGAACATCAAAAAAAAATTGATCAAGAAAAAAACATATTAAATAACCAAAGTACAATAGCAGCTACAAGTGATGAAGAAATGAGGCATGCACGCATCTCGAGTGATGATAGCAGTTCAATCAATGTCGAATGACAATTAATATAATTAAATGTTACTACAAGTTGTATGTTTTGGAATATTTGTTTGTGAAAATCGGGGATTTTGTTTAATGTATTCGACATATTTTCCCAATTGCATGAGCACATGTTACCAATGAGTGTAACAACTACATATTGGTTGCATTTTGATTATTGTGGACTTTTACGCTGTCCCATTTTGTATGACGATGGGTCGCTTATTCATATATATAATAAAATGGGTTTATTATTTTATTGCATTGTCAAATGTTGTAAAATGTTGTGTTGTTGATCAATCAATATATGGATGATTTACATTGTTACAAATAATAGAGGCGTAATCCATTGGATAATGCATTAATGCAATCATTATATCAAAACACAATAACAAAAATACATATTATTATAAAAAATATTTGATAAATTTAGATGATTAATTTAAAATTTTAAAATAAAAAATCAAAATATATAGATATCGGTGCATTGTATTCTTTTGAATGCACTAAATGATGTGTTCTTTTGAGTTATATGCACTAACACTAAAAGTTGTGAGAAAACACCTCTTCTTTAAATATCATAATATACGATTATATTTTTATCGTTTCAAAATATTTTAGTGCTCATGATTACAATACGCATGGGTGCATGCATAAACATAAAAAGCCCTGATGTTTTTTATTTATGTGTACGCATTGGTGCTTTTTATTTATGTGGATGCACTCGTGCTTTTTATTTATGTGGAAGCACTTGTGCCTTTTATTTATGAGGATGCACCGATGCTTTTTATGTATGTGGACACATTGGTGTGTGATGCCCAATACCATACATGTGAATTTTAATAGTACAAACACCCACAAAAAAAATATTTACTACAACCTCCGCCTACCAAAAATTTTATAGTTATATGGAACATCTGCTAAAACCTCTGCTTGGAATACTGGAGGTTGTAGCGGAGGTTTTATTAATTTTTTTTTCCAAATATTGTAACACTAAAAACCTCCGCAAAAACCTCTGCAGCAAGGTGTTCTCCTTGTAGTGTAAATAAATTTTAGTAGCATAAGAAAGATATAGTGCACAACCAAGATAGAAGAATCATGCCATACCTTCTCTAATACACAACAATATTTTCATAAAATAGTCAACCCCTTGCTTCCTATCTATGTTAATATCGATATTGAACTTCAAGGGAACCTGTCACGACACTGGAGAGCTTGAGGTAGATGGTGGAAACATCTGTCGTCTCCAATGACATGCGGTACTAAAACTTTTTGGCTCGGCAACGAAGCCACACTGATTTACTTGTCCTAGACTATGCCTTCAATTCATTTAATTTATTACTTAAGTTATACATGCTTCTTATTACTTAGAACATTCCAACAAGTAAAGAAAGAGTATTCATACAATAACAACGAAATGTGAAAGTGGGCGACCAAACTATACTAACACCCAAATTCTTAATACAAAACAACAATGTGTCGAGCTCAACTTGTGCCACACACAAATAAAGTTTACAAAGAGAGATTTTGCTCATTATACACAAATAACCTTTGTGAAAACATAAATGACTCTTCCTCGGTGAGTCACCTTGTGCACCCTTCTTTCATTGCCTCAGTCCAAATTCTGAATGAAAAATCTCCCTATGACACTTTGTCTCAGAAAATACTGATGCCTTTGCCTCATAATGATGCAACCTGCAACACCCATCTTCACCAAAAAGGTTCATTCATCCACCAACTATCTTCAAGAAAGAATTTCCCTGCCTATTCTTTAGTGTAGCCTCCCTAAGGTGGCATAAGTCACCCTACAGGGTAAACTTGGTCCCTTGGGAGGGAGCTCGACCTCTCTACCAAGTTTTTTCCTCGGAACTCCTAACTCTACGATTGTGAAGAATGTGTTTCTTTCCAATCTCCTCCCTCCATGCCTCTTCATTTGGTCTCTCCCTTGGTTTATATAGGCGCCCAACCTTCCAACCAATGTGCCTCTTCACCTTGGAGCTGACATGATCTTTCGTTCTTGTCCACACAATTGTTGGGATGACTTTTCCAAAGTGTGCGTGTCCCTTAGGTGAGTCGGTCGAATCACCCAAACATGCTCTCACTTACTTAGCTAAATTCTCAACTTCATTTTTGGGTGCCCAAGTCAAGTTTTCAACCACTAAGTCATTGGCCAATCACTTGGTTAAGCATTCTATGCAAGTTTCCTTGGTCAACTCCCCTTGGTGTGGAAAGTGCCCATGGTGACCGAGCTCACCCATACTTGAGTTTTCTTTACATCTTGTTCTTCAAAACACCCATCCACATCTTGGCCGACTCGTCTCATAGGTGGGGCGCTCAATACTTCAGTGGAGCACCCACCTTATGTTTACATCTTTGTCAAGCAATATTTGGTGAAGTTGTTCCTTGGCACATCAAAGGAACCCCAAACTCATTATATAAGTAGTCCTTTTCCTTCTTGAACTGGATCAGATATTCTTCCTTCTTCAATCATTCATATGGGTGTATAGTGGAGGAGCGCGTGCTCGACGTCGATGTCCAAAACCTTATACCCTTTCGCACTCCAAGTTGTTGCTGCCCTCAACAACATCCAAAATCCACACTCCAACTCTGCCCGAACTCATGCCCTCATTGCAACTATTGTTGGAAACCACAAGGTTCATCTCAAAATAGAAACCCTAAATTATTCCTTAGTCGAAGCTTCAAGATTCTTGTGCAGTGGAAACCAAAAATTTCCACAACACCTGAAATCAATCTACAACATCATGCAACTGTTCACACTGCCCAAAGTTGTCGTGCAACCAAACTACCTCTCCAACTTTGTCTGCAATGTAGTCCAAGTTTCCTTCGCTGTCATGATGATCAGTCTCTACCCTGCTGCGATCACAACCACTATAGCAACCCTAACGAGAACTAAAAAATGTATAAGTGATGAAGTTTCATGAATTACTGTTGCACCCATACTTCAACCATTTCTTCCATGCCTATGTACATTGTGCACACCAATTCTTACACTAGTTGGGTAGCTAGTCCAACCGTTGCATACAAGTCTTGAGATGTACATCCTCATGCCAAAACTTGGTCTTTTCTATCTGCATGTTCATCACTTCGTACAACCCAAAAACACCAAGGAAATATTTCACTTGCCTCCTTGTTGTTGTCTTCATCCAACTTCTCCAAGAAGTTCTTCCGCAACAAAAAAGTGTCGCACAAACAAATCACTATGCTCCTGATGTCTGACTCCTTTTCCATGTTGCTACGCACTAGCTCATCTAAGTGTCAGATTAGTTGGGAGGTCGGTCCAACCATCTTATTGACCCGCATGATGTCACACTTGCATGTCAAATTTATCTCCTCTTGTTATCAACTTGACTCATCCACACAACATTTCGCTAAGGCAAACTCCCTTGCCTTGTCCTGCTGCGATGTCACTCGAAAATGAATTTTTCCTCTAACTTCATTAACTTCGTCATATTTTCTAGCTGTGAAAGTTGTTATCACTTCCTCCCATAATTGCACCCAACTCATTCCATAACCAATATGTTCAAAAGTTGAAGGAAATATATGCACATCTACCACCCATGTGACCAACCGAATTCATTCTCTTCACTCATCCCACAAACTGTAGGATCCCCAAGACTGCCTCATCATTGTTGCAACCATTCCCTCCATGGTAACATGGTTCGGTTGATAATTCTTCCCAAGTCAAGTGTGAGCCTAGATTCATCAGTCAATCTCCCATATTCTTTGTCACTTGTCTATGAAACGCTCCAAGTGCACAAGTCTCACACATCCAACAGTCACCTCCACACTACTTCTTTGTTCATGCTTCATTTTGACCTGTATGTGTTATCCTCCAATTTGTATAAGTCCACAACTTCCTCCACAGTTGTCCCAACATACTGTCCAAATTGCTCCAAGGTAAACGAGTCACACAACTCTCGTTCATCTCTTGGAATAAACTGACTCTTTTTTTCCCAAGTCATTTCATCCTTTGGATTTCTACTGTGGCAATCAAGTCATAAGATGAAGACTCAATGAAAATGGATAAGGCACTCATGATCCAAATCATCTCATCTAAACCCCTCTCAAATGAAACGTATGTCTCACTGTCTTCTTCGTCACAGTGAGCCCTTCAATGTACTCCATAAAAGATTTAGACAACAATATAACTCGTCCCCATCTCTGTAACCAAATCTACCTAATTCCCTTCCTTGAACTCGCCCAATCAAGGTGCTCCAAGTCCTCATATGCATCTTCCCACACTAAGGCACTCTAAACTACTTTGTGACTCCAATGAAGGTTGCAGCGCTTGGACTTCCTCCAAGTCTACGATGGAAATGGGTCACCATTGTCTTTGGTCAAGTCTCCCTATTCACCTTCCAAAGGAACGAATGAAACAATCCATATTATACAAGAACTTGAAACAATCATGCTCGTTCACATCTTCTTCAGAAAAATTATGGTTCAAGTCTTCATACTTTAATAGGTATGCAACACGTCCAAGACCACCAATTCTAATTACTCGAAACGAACCTCCTTGATTTGGGTTGAGAGAAAGTTCCTCCCCATCAAGATTTCAACTAAGTCAAAAACAATGATGCACCCCAGCCACAACACTCCAACTGAATTTGATGTCGATACCTCAATTTTACTTCGTCACCAAGGTGACAAGCCCCATGGCACACTTTGTCACATCAATCCATCACTAAAACCAAAGGTCTACAACAACATGACCCAACAACTGTGTATAACGAAGCCCAACATAGACTCATATGGGCAAGGTGCCTCCAAACTACTCACATCATGTCTTCAACTCAACTCTGCGATACTAATTTTTTTTTCTAGGTCACCTTATCCATGCAACCAACTAAACTTATTTTCATTGCCTGTCATCTTTATGCTCTAAAATGCTTCCACACCAGGACACCATGCACAAATCAATTGACTATTAATTCACTTGTTGTTAACCGACTTGTGCAACTCTACAAAGAGTTACTCTGTCTGAAGGTTGCAATCATTGTCCACATCCCAACTGACTCAACTGCTATCCTTGGTAGTGCATAACATGAAGTTGTCATGGTCAAAACATGCTCAAATAAATAACCTACAACCTAGACTTCATTCTAATATCTCAAGTCACAACGATGATAAGCCCATCAAATTGTGCATCAAGCCAACTTCTACAGTTTTCCATGTTGTGCTCTCTGATACAATCTGTCATGAAAATGACAGTGGTGAAGAGCTCACCGAACCTTCTCCAAAGTCTGAATGAATTGGCTATGATACCATCTGTCACGGTGCTGGAGAGCTCAGGATGGATGGTGAAAACATCCATCATCTCCAACGACATGCGACACTATGACTTTTTGACTTGACGATGAAACCACACCGGTCGAATCGACCGAGACTATGCCTTTGATTCATTTCATTTACTACTTAAGTTATGTGTGCTCTTTATTACTTAGAACATTCCAAGAAGAAAATAGAGAGCATTCATACAGTAACAAAGAAATGTGCAAGTGGGTGACCAAACTGGCCTAACACCCAAAATCTTAATACAAAACAACACTGTGTCGAGATCAAATGGTGCAACACACTAAGAAAGTTTACAAAGAGATTTTTCACTCAATTTCCAGAAAGAACCTATGAAAAATCACAAATAAGTCTTCTTCAGCAAGTCACCTTGTGTGCCCTTCCTTCATTGCCCTAGTCAGAATTCTAAACAAAAACTCTCTCCAACATACTTTGTCTCAAAAAATCTTGTTGCCCTTGCCTCAAAATGGTGCAACCTGCAACACCCATCTTCACCACAAAATTTTGTTCGTCCACCAACTGTCTTCAAGAAATACTTGCCCTACCTACTCTTTAGTGTAGCCTCCCTAAGGAAACACAAGTCATACTCTAGGGTCAACTTGGCCCCTTGGGAGGGAGCTCACCCTCTTTACCAAATCGCTTCCTCAAAACTCCTAACTCTGTGATAGTGAAGAATGTGTTCCTTTCCAAGCTCCTCCTTGCCTTCCGCTTCATTTGGTCTCTCCCTTGGTGTATATGAGTGTCAGACCTTCCAACTGATGCGCCCCTTCATCTTCGAGCTGATGTGACCTTTCATTCTTGTCCACACAATCGTTGGCCCAACTTTTCCAAAGTGTGTGTGTCCCTTTGGTTAGTCGGTCGACTCACCCAATCACGCTGTCACTTACTTAGCCAAATTTTCAACTTCAGTTTTGTGCACCCAAGTCAAGTTCGCGACTGGTCGTTGTCCAATCACTTGGTTAAGCATACGATGCAAGTTTCCTTGGTCATCTCCACTTAGTGTGATGAGCGGCCAAGGTGACCAAGCTCATCCATACTTGAGTTTTCTTTTTGTCTTTTCCACCAAAGCACCTAACCATGTCCCGACTGACTCATCTCATAGGTGGGGCACCCAATACTTTGATGGAGCACCCACCTTATGTTTACATCTCTGTCAAGCAAACTTTGGTGAAGTTTTTCCTTGACGTGCCCAAGGAACCCTAACCTCATCATATAAGTATTCCTTTTCTTTCTTGAACCGAACCAAGTGATTTTCCTACCCGAATCGTCTGTCTTGGTCTGCGGTGGAGGAGTGCACAGTCAACATCGACGTAAGAACCTTTGCTTGAACCCCATCCACTTCACTAACAAGGCGAGTAGTGAGCCCACCTTGAGGACCAACAATAAATAACCCAAAATAAGCATATGCAATATATAGATTGCACATGTTCTTGGTGAATCGAAGACCCAAAGGCCAACTACATATGTGGTCTTGCTTTATATTTGACATGGGGTTCAACCCAGGTTTACATAGATCCTCCAACCTATATTAAAAATAAAATCCCCTAACATAAAAACAAAATCCATCCTTATATTTCTATCTCTAATATTCAATGCCATCCATAAGATACACTGACAACAACATGCTTAGCCAAATTCACAATGTTGATCAAGCTTGCAACCTAGACCAAATTAGAAATAAAATAGTGAATTTAACGGGAATGTTCAGTTTCTCTTACATGTAGATGACCTAAAATGAAGTAGAACGTATGCATTCTATGGCATTACATAAATCAATAATAAGATATGAAATCTAGTATGACCATGATCACCATGATAATAGCTACTTGTTATTTCTCTAAAACACTCTTGTCCTGCAATGTCCCACTAAAATTGAACATCTCAATGATAATATATGCCATAATTATATGTATTACTATAAGCACAACACGCACAACCAATTTTACTGCAAAATCCCAAATGACTTCAATGGAACAATCTACTTCCTATTATAATTGTCTTTACATTTTAGAGGAAAATTGTTTTCAAATAACAAAAAGAGCTTCCATGCATTCCACCAAAAAGAAAATAATAGATAACATGAAATATCGCTACACAATCCAAAATTCATGGCATTGCTTGCTTACAAGTTGATGTTTTATTGTCTTCCCATCCAATTCCACTATATGATTTTTTTGTACAAACACAATTGTTGATAAATAAGTTCATTACACGACACCTAAATTTATACCACACCTAGAAAATCTAAGGGATTAAAACATATACAATCAAAATGAAATTGTTAAAATAAATTGGGAACTAAGATCACTTATAAAATCAACACCAATTGTACTAATGTAGCTCTCCAAAGAAAAATTGTCCTATAGTCAATTTGTAGTAATCATTAGTATGACTACCTTGAGTTGTAACTACCCTAGAATGATAGATTTTGTCCCTTTGTCATTGACCCACAAAATGGAATCATTGTAAAGAGGGATATTTTCATTTATGCAGACAAAACCACTTGAATGTAATATAGAAAAAACTACGAGAATTAAATAGCTATCATTCTAAGGAAACAAATAAAGGGAAGGTGGTAGAACAATACCACAAAACTCAAAAGAAGATAGGATTTTCCAACACCAAAATTGTCGATTAGCAAAATATTAAATAAATAGGCACTCCAAAGAATAGGTATGTCATAGTTAGGGTAATTTGTAAGCATAACTTCATTTTAGATTAAAATTATGAACTTATAATAAAGGTTGGTTGCTTCTAGTACATGTGCCATCCTTCTAGTAAAATACTTGATCACCCAAGCCCCAATGCATGTAATGACCCTTTACTTATTAATATGAATAATTTCATAAATAATCCTAAAAATTAGCTAAATTATAAATAATTATTATATAACCTTAATTAATTATATGTTATTAATTAATTTTTTTTGACTATGATTAGTTTAAGTATGATTAACTCTTTAATTAAAGGTTAATGATTAATTTGATTATTAATTAATTAATTGATTAATTAAGTATTAAACAAAGGGGGCAAAATAAAATATAAGGTTAAATGGGGTTACGTATCCCAAAGGGGGATAACGTAACCAATACATAAAAGGGAAACATTGAAAGAAAGGATAAGAAAATTAATAAGGCAATTAATGAATGGATAAGGCATTAATAAAGGGATAAGGAGTAATAAAGAGTTAGGTGGAAGTAAATGTGAGGGGCAGTGAAGGAGGAATAAGGGAGGTGGAGAAGGAGTATGAGGGGGAGATTGATTCATGCATTGGACGAGAGGGAGAGCTGGGAGTATTGGGAGAGTTGATTTACAGTGGGATTTACAGTGCACCGGGGCTGAAGAGGTTTTGGGCTCGGAGGGCTAGGACATCCATTGATGTCGTAGGGCTAGGCGTACTAGTCAGTAGGGTGGCTGGTTTTGGGGTGTCTTAAGGAGCAAACTGTTGCGGATAGGTTCAAGTGAAGGGAGTAAGCTGCTGCGGATAGCATCAGAGCGAGGTATTTAAACTCAAATTTATAGTTTGTTTACTTAAATTTAGTACTTATTGCCAAATTTTATTTACGTAAGTATGGAGATAGATTGTAAATTATGAATATTTTACTTCTTTAAAGACTTGTAGAAGTAAAATATAAGAAAGGATAAGACAATTATTTATCTAAGACTAGTCTAAATAAAGGATAAGATTGTACCCATGATTCATAAATTTAGCTACAAAAAATATATACTAGGTGCCCTAAATCTCAATTAATAATACGCATTGAATATACACCAATGGATTGAAAATCGAAATGCATTTAATATATCGATGAAGACATAAATCTTAGGTTTCCTAAGGGCTAGTAGTTCAAGACAAAATCTATCTATCTTCCTGAAGCTTCACCCTCGAGAAGACTTTGTCTTTCCCATCAAAAAGTCTTCTCAAATTTAGGCAATAAGACCTATATTTTTCCCCTAAAATATGCAGGTGTCAGGCTAGGGACCTACTCTAGGATTGACCTAGGACCTTCTGATACTTACTATTCAAGATTCATGGTGGATATTTGAAATCGTTAGGGAAGGTCACTGAAAAGATAAAAATTGGCCCCCAAGTCCACCCACTTTTTAGAATTTTAGGTTGTAGAAGCCCAAATGACCTTAAATTGCATAGATAGAGGTATGTGACCCCCTTGTTTGTGGGATAAGGGACATACGCTACCACCTATGAATTTGAATCTCTAACCTCCAAAGAGGAAACACACCATCTTAACCATTAGACCCACTCAAGTTATAATTTAAAATATAATTTCTTTATTTATTAATAAATAGATATTATTATCTTAACCATTAAACCCACTCAAGTTGTAATTTAAAATATAATTTATTTATTTATTAATAAATAAATATTATTTTTTTAAATGTAATTCTTTTTTTAATAATACTATAAGATAATATTGGTATTTTTGTTATCATAATAATCATTAATTATTAATAATAGTTATCTTCTTTAAATGTTAATTAACATAACTCCATAATTGATGATATAATTTTTTTATTTTTTTAAACTAATGGATTGTTATTTTTATTTTCTTATAAATGACAAAAATTAAAGTATGTCAACGACTTTTTAAAACTATGTATTATCTTAATTAAAATATATAATAAAATAATCAATTGAATATATGAAAAAAAAACAAATTTATCGGGGTCAATAACCCAAGTTCTCGCCCTCTCTCATATATTCTTTTTATTATAAGAAAACATAAAAATTATAATAATCAATTAAATATATGAAAAAACAATGCAAGTTCTCACGCTTTCTTATATAAATCAAAGTTGCGTAAAACTTTTAACATATATCAAAGTTGCGTAATTTTAAATTATAGTAATCAAATAAATATATGAAAAAACAAATTTATCATGTTACACATGTTTTCATGGATGCCACCGACATATCTTTTCATATCATAATTTTAAATGTTTTATTTTTTTGGGTTGTTTTCTGATAATTTTTTTAGTTTGATTTTGCTTGAAATTAGGTGATGAAATTTTGCTCTAAATTAGCTGATGAAGAGTTGGATATGCAGATTTGAGTGGCTAAATTTGTATAATCCTAGTGTTCCAGGGTTTTTCAGCAGTTTGAATTCATTTATGCATTTCTCAAAATTGCAATTTAAACAATAGAAAATAGAGATTTGGTCCAAATTTACATGGCTGAATTCTGGCCAAAAAACCCAAAAGATAAAACGTGTAGCCAACGCCCTTTCGAAATTGTAATGTTCAACAATTACAAATTTATTATGTCCATCAATGTAAGTTTTCCGCTTTCCATTTCATACAGTCTTATTAGGTCTAATAATTAAGTATACCTCCATAAACTTTACCAGTCAAATCGCTGAAATTCTCATACACCAAATCGCTGAAATTCTCACCAATATGATGTAAAAATTTTCATATTCAATCACGACCTTACACGACATTACAGAAATTCGTAGAAAACTGAAGAGTGTTGAGCTCATGCCCTGCGCTACGGTGGCGATAAAAGTGAAGCTGAAACAATTAGTCAGCAGTATTCTACTTATCTTCAGAGTATGGACGTGTCTGCACTTCTCAGTAGGTCAACAGGATTTACTAACTTATACTAATCCCATTTGGGGGCCGGTTTGTGGGAATAGCGAGTATGGAAACGGTACCTGCATTAACGAGGTTTTGGAATCAATGGTGGCGGACGTTTCTACGAGCGGATTCAATACCATTAGTATTGAGCGGCTAATCAACATTAGTGATGTTTATGGGCTTCTCCAGTGCAGGGGAGATTTAAATTCCTCCGACTGCCAACAGTGCGCAACGATGACGAAAGAAAAGCTTCTTCAGAATTGTCAAAACAGTACTTCTGGATTCTTTCAGAGAGACGGCTGCTACTTACGTTACGACAATTATACCTTTTACAATTATAGTGAGGGTAACCCGATTGAACTTTTTTGCAGCCCCAACCAGGTAAACAGTGGTCAGTATAAACAGTATGAAGCGTTCGTAGGTGCTGTTTTAGACATGCTCTCAAATGTTACCCAAAATGCCGTGCAGAGTCCCCAGCGTTTTGCTAAAGATGCAGTCGACGCGGTTTCTTCACCTTCGTTGCGAATATTACAGCTGCCATTCGCGGTCAGGCCATGAGTTGCCAAAATGGAACTATTGGAGGACAATTCCATACGATGGGCTGCGATTTGCGTTACGAGATTTATCCGTTTTTCTATGATTCCATTCTCTCGCCACCGCCTACGCTTCCGCCGGGGGAAAGTTCTCACCAAAGTCCTCCATTATCAGGTATCTTCCTTCACATAGTTTACAATGATAAGTATTAGCATAGCTATAGCTGAAAAATGTAAGGTATAATTAATTTACAAATTTAGTATAAACCCTAATTAGGGTTTGTAAATGAAATATGTTATAGGGTTTGTGTTAATATAAATTTAATTTTATTAATTTTATCAATAATTAATTAATGTATTATTAATTGATATATTAATTTTAATTCTAATTACTTTAACCCTAATTTTAAAGTCTCAATTTGATCAACCCTAAGTATTGGAGGTATCAATTTGAAAAGTAGAGATTTGCCAGGGCTATTAAGGGCTGTGATCCTCCTTTTTGCCTATTTTGAAACGTCCTGCCTTTGATATGTCTACCAAACCAAGATTCAGTTACAACAGGCCATAGATTCACCTCCAGCAGAAGAATGGACAAATGATTCTGATTAAAAAATCCAATTTAGAAAAAATCAAATTTAAATTCAAAAAATTCACTAAACAATCCAATTAAATATACTAAAGATGTTGGCCCCGATTCAACTATCTAATAGACATTTGTTTCAAGATTCTTACATAATGAAAAAGGTTCTGCCGAGCACATTGATAATTTCTTCACAGCCACGATTTGATTTTCTTATTTTCTTTATAAATTCATTATGGCAGATATGGTATGGAAAACGATTTGATTTTCTTATTTGATTTATGGATTCATTATGGTAGATATGGCAAAATGTGTTTTAAGTAAGTTTAGTAATTAAGTGGTAATTACTCGAAAGGTGTACATTTATTGATAATGAGCATAATTAATCATCTTTTAATCTAAAATTCTAATCTGATGACTAACAATTTCAATTGAAGATGCTGGCATATTCTTAGTCATCCTCCCAAATCAATGAATGTGTTTTCCTCTTTATAACTTCATCTTCCTTGTATTTTTGAACCTGTTTACCTTTTAACATTTACCTAATCATATTAAGAAATCACTCTAGCACTATATGATTGCCACGTTTAAATAATTAAACTTTGAATTTAGCACGCTGGCTGTGCTGTCTGTAAACGCTCATTTTCTAGCTGTGCATTTCATTTTCTGTCTGTACCTCTAGACGTTCATCAACCACTGTTTTGAGTGGCTATGCTAGTTTTAGTTTTAATTAGATGATAAAAAATGCTAAAAAATTATGAAATGACATTTTATTCATTAATTTTAAATAACTGCTAAAAATATGTCTAAAATGTATGATTAAAAAATAATTAAATATGCTATTTTCAATAGGTATACGCCTTTCTTTCGACCTAAATATACCAGTTTTGTACATTTTAGTTTAATTAAACATAGCCAATTTAATAGTAAGGCTTCGTGTGAAAATTGGCAGAAAGCAAAAAACGTAATTTGCTTCTGATAACTCTGGGCGTAGTAGCTGCAACGGTTGGTTTAATTGCAGTCATAGGCCTCTTTCGTTTTCGTCCAAAACGTTGGAAACGGATTTCTCAAACCAGAGGCTCGGAAATTGGTAAATCATTCGGTGTGCACCTTATTACCTTGTTTCTTGTGAACTGTTCACCTATTTTATTACACAACTTGTAATTGTTTCCGCAGGTGACGAAAGAGAAATTGGGTTATCACCTAGTATAGCGAAACCGGAACTCATTTACAAGTACGATACTCTGAGAGAGGCTACCTCCAATTTTAAAGCAGAAAACAAACTTGGTGAAGGAGGTTTTGGATCCGTTTTTAAAGTGAGGGCTGTGCTTAGGATTATTGCTTTCAATTGAATTAGATATTTGGAGAATAGAGAATACAAATAATTTTGAACTTTATTGATCTACAGGGGATTCTACCTGATGGTAGAGAGGTTGCAGTGAAACGGCTGAATATAGGTTCAAGGCAASGAGACAATGAATTTCTGAATGAAGCAAATCTCATCAGTCGTGTTCAGCACAAAAATTTARTCAAATTGCTTGGTTGCTCCGTTAAAGGCTCARAAAGGCTACTAGTTTACGAATATCTCCAGAACAGTAGTGTCGACAAGATTATATTCGGTTTCTTCTCGCTTGCTCTTTAACTGCTTAATTATTGCATGGATCCTGGAATTATTCGAGTTTGTGCATGTAGCTTGCTATTTTTTTTTTTACTGTCTGTGACGCCTGTGATGCAATCATTGTAGATACAACAAAACGTCAATTCCTTGACTGGACAGAGAGGTATGAAATCATAGTTGGAACTGCGCGTGGGCTGGCCTATCTTCACGAGGAGTCTGAGATTCGAATCATCCACAGAGATATTAAAGCAAGCAATATTTTACTGGACAATAAATATAGACCCAAAATCGCAGACTTTGGCTTAGCCAAACTCTTTGCAGAAGATGAGAGCCACATTAGCACTAGAATTGCAGGAACTATGTAAGAATTCCCTCTACAGTTAAATCTGTTGATGTTCCCTACTTTAGTTATTAAATTACAGGATATGAACCAATTACAACTCATACATCTGAGAACGGATCATATAATTTTAAGAGGGTTAAGATATGGAGATTTGATTGTACATGACATTGTGTAGAGGATACATGGCGCCCGAGTACGCCATACGCGGACAGTTGACAGAGAAAGCAGATGTATTCAGCTTTGGAGTGCTTCTACTTGAGATTATAAGCGGAAGAAAGAATCACAGTTCGCTTCAACACATGGAGTCTCTCATCGAAGCGGTATGCATAGCTCATGTGGATTTCATCTTCAAAGTGAAATTTTCTAAAATGTCCATAGGATTAGCACAGCCACATAAATGTGGCTGATGAACTCCGATACACCGTTCACACTCCAATCCACTCTAAACGTGGCATTAGGCCGTTCACACTTCAATCCACTTGAAATGTGGTATTAGGTTATTCACACTCCAATCTATTATTAAGTATTTAAAATTGGAAATAAAAATTTGCACAGATATCTTATTAATCATCTTAACTTGTCAATCATATGGTATTACAGTAATTTCTTAATATGAGTAGGTAAATGTGAAAAAGTAAACAGGTTAACAGATGCATTCATAAATGTAAAGAAGTTATGAACAGTAAATCACATTCATTAATTTGGGAGGATCACTAATAATATGTCAATATCTTCAATTGTTAACTAATTATTAACCATAAAATTAAGGTTTTAGATTAAAAGATCATTAATTGTGTCCATTTTCAATAGATATAAACCTTTCGACTCAATTATAATTAATTGCTAACTACTGTTTTATGTTTTACTTATATTGGTAAATTACCAGACATGGAGACTGTATAAAGCAGAAAGAGCATTAGAAGTCATGGATCCCACATTGGAGGGCACTTATTCGTGGGAGGAAGGGACTAGAGTGATTGAAATTGGTCTTCTGTGCACTCAAGCAAGTGCAGCGTTGCGGCCTTCAATGTCCCGGGTGGTGTCGATGCTGACAAGTGAGCGAGAACATATTCCCTCGCCCACAAGGCCTGCTTTCGTAGATCTGGATAGTGAACTGGGCTCACCTGACCAAGTTGAACCTGCTAGAATCACTCTTCGTCAAGACCCTGACAACACATCAAGCAGTACTCAGTCGTTGGAAGCAGCAACTTATCCCAGGAGACCTTCTACTATCCATTCTGCAGCTGCTAATCCTTCATCAAGTATTCTGGAGCCAAGGTGAAAATGAGGCAATGCCTCTTGCCTTTTTTTTATCTCCATGGATTATAGGTGACATTCCAATCTCCGTTTATTACACTGCTCATGCTATAATGTGTGTCACTAATTATTACACAGTAAAGATCAGAGATAAAATCAGTCTGTAAACAGTAAATTGTTGAGTTGTACCATGACCGTGGAGTGTTGTTAAAATGAAAATTCTCATTCTTCCTTAATTCGTTTTTCATAACTGGTTGGTGGATCTTAAGGATATAATTTCACTGTTTTACTAGATGCTACTCCATTTTGAACCATTATACATTAATTAACTGGATATAATTATATTAATTTATTCTGCAACTGCTGGTATATACCAGCATTCGATATGTAGTCAAAATTATATTAATTTATTCTGTAGATGCTTGAATCATTAACCTCTTTTTTTATTTTTAATCAATTATATTAATTTATTCTGCAGCTGCTGGTATATAGCAATCAGTCAAAATTATATTAATTTATTCTGCAGCTGCTGGTATATAACAATCTATATGCAGTTGACTGCATATCAATCCAGTAGTAACCAAATATTTGCAAAGTTCTATGAAAGTAAGAGATTGGACATGGATTTTAATTTTTTTTTAGTTATTTGAAACTATTTTGAGATGCTCGGATTGGCTATTGAAATGGATCTTTTTATTGCCGAGCTGGCTGTTGCTCAATGCAAATATGTAGTCATAAATGCAAAGATTGTCGGCGAAGACAGATAAAGAGCAGATAAATTTTATTTGACGTCTAGGTCAGGTATACATATCCTCTTTTAAGAGGAAACACGTGTTCTTAACCATTAGACCTATTTAGGCTTATAATATAATACAATATAATGTTAACTTATATTAACAAAGTTTATATATATATATATATATATATATATATATATATATATATATATATATTAAAATTTATGATAATCATTAATAAATAAAATATTAGTAAAAGTTAATATAATATAACATTATAGTATAATATTTATTAATTTATATTAATATAATATTCATGATGTCACAATGTGACAATCGTAAAGATTATTGTCACATAAATGGTTGTCATATTGAAGTGTTTATCAAAGGTCATGTAACATTGCGATGTTCATTAAAGGTTTTGTTGCACTGTCACATTCGTCAAATGTGATGTCACATTGTGACATTCATTAAGGGTTTTTTCGCATTGCAATAATCATGAAGGGTTATGTTGCATTGTGACATTGTCCATTGGTGATGTCAAATTGTGACATTCGTTTTGGCTTACTTTATTATTAATATCGTTCATCTTGCCACGTTAATGGAAATGTCAGATTGTGACATTCATCAAATGTCCTATCATTTTACAATGTGATGTGACATTTTAACATCCATAAATATTTTTGTCACATTGCGATATCCATAAACGATTATGTTGGAATGTGACATTCATAAATGCTTATTTCATATTATGACATCCATATAGCCACGTAAATGGCTATGTCATATTGTGGTGTTCATCAAATGTTATGTCACATTGCGATGTTCATTAAGGGTTTTGTTGTCTTATCACATTCATCCAATGTGATGTCACATTGTGACATTCATTAAGTGTTTTGTTGCATTGCAACATTCATGAAGAGTTATGCTAGGTTGTGACATTTTTGAATTATGATGATGGATCATGACATTCATTTTGGCTTACTTTATGTTAAATTGCTATATTACTTGATATTTAAGTTGGATTGTAATGTTGTTGAAGGTTTATGTTACATTGCAACATTCCATTATGGTAATTTCATATTGTAGGATTTAACTTGCCACGTTAATGGCTATGTTAGATTGTGACATTCATCAAATGTACTATCACATTACAATCTTCATTAAGGGTTTTGTTGCATTTTGATGCTAATGAAATGTCATGTCACATTGTGACATTCATAAAGAATTATGTCATATTGTGACATTCAAGAACGATTATGTTGGATTGTGACATTCGTTTGGTCTTACTTTATGTTCACTTGCTACATCATTTCTAAATATTTATGTTGCATTGCAACCATCTTGACACGTTAATGGGAATGTCAGATTGCGACATTCATCAATTGTCTTGTCATTTTAAACAGTTATGTTGCATTGTGACATTATTCATTGGTGATGTCATACTACGACATTCATTTTGGCTTAATTTATTATTAATAATGTTCATCTTTCCACGATAATGACAATGTCAGATTACGATATTCATAAAATGTCCTATCATTTTACAATGTTCATTAAGGGTTTTGTCACATTCTAATGTTAATAAAATGTGTTGTTACATTGTGACATCCATAAATATTTTTGTCACATTGCGACATTCATCAACGATTATGTTGGAATGTGACATTCATAAATACTTATTTCATATTATCACATCCATACTACCACACAAATGGCTATCATATTGCAGTGTTCATCAAGTGCCATGTCACATTGTGATATTAATTAAGGGTTTTGTTGCATTGTCACGTTCATCTAATGTGATGTCACATTGTGACATTCATTAAGTGTTTTTTTGCATTGCAACATTCATGAAGGGTTATGTTAGGTTCTGACGTTATTCAATAGTGATGACAAATTGTGACATTCATTTTGTCTTACATTACGTTAGATTGTTGCATTGCTTGATATTTAAGTTGGATTCTAACGTTGTTGAAGGTTTATGTTGCATTGCAACTTTCCTTTATGGTAATTTTAGATTGTAGAATTTATCTTGCCACTTTAATGGCTATGTTAGATTGATACACTCATAAAATGAATTGTCACATTACAATATTCATTAAGGGTTTTGTTTCATTTTGATGTTAATGAAATGCCATGTCACATTGTTACATTCATAAAGAATTATGTCAGATTGTGACATTTAGGAACAATTATGTTGGATTGTAACATTTGTTTTGGCTTACTTTATGTTCACTTGCTACATTTCTTAATATTTATGTTGCACTGTATTGTTCATATTAACACATTAATGGAAATGTCAAATTGCAACATTCATCAAATGTCTTGTTATTTTACAATGTTCTATAAGGGTTTTGTCGCATTGTTACGTTAATGAAATGTGATGCCACATTGTGACATTCATCAACGATTATGTTGGAATGTGACATTCCTAAATGGTTATTTCATATTATGACATCTATATTTCCACTTAAATAGGTATGTCATATTGTTGTGTTCATCAAAGGTCATGTCACATTGTGATGTTCATTAAGGGTTTTGTTGTATTTTCACGTTCATCAAATGTGATGTCACATTGTGACATTCATTAACTGTCTTGTGGCATTACAACATTAATGAAGGGTTATGTTGGCTTGTGGCATGACATTCTTCATTGGTGATGTTAGATTGCGACATTTGTTTTGGCTTACTTTATTATTAATAACGTTCATATTTCCACATTAACGACAATATCAGATTATGACATTCATAAACTATCATGTCATTTACAATGTTCATTAAGAGTTTTGTTGCATTGCAACACTAATAAAATGTGATGTCACAGTATGATATCCATAAATATGTTTGTCACAATGCGACATTCATCAACAATTATGTTGGAATGTGACATTCATACTACCACAAAAATGGCTATGTTATATTGTGGTGTTCATCAAATGCCATGTCAAATTGTGATGTTCATTAAGGGTTTTGTTGTAGTGTCAGGTTCATCCAAATTGATGTCACATTATGACATTCATTAAGTGTTTTGTCACATTGCAACATTCATGAAGGGTTATGTTAGGTTGTGACATTCTTGAATAGTGATGACGGATTGTGAAATTCATTTTGGCTTACTTTATGTTAAATTGTTGCATTGCTTGATATTTAAGTTGGATTGTAAATCTGTTAAAGGTTTATGTTGAATTGAAACTTTCCCTTATGGAAATTTTGGATTGTAGGATTTAACTTGCCACGTTAATGGCTATGTCAGATTGTGACATTCATCAAAAGTAATGTCACATTACAATCTTCATTAAGGGTTTTGTTGCATTTTGATGCTAATTAAATGTCATGTCACATCATGACATTCATAAAGAATTATGTCAGATTGTGACATTCAAGAACGTTTATGTTGGCTTGTGACATTCGTTTTGGCTTATTTTATGTTCAATTGTTACATTTCTTAATATTTATGTTGCATTGTAACACTCATCTTGACACATTAATGACAATGTCAGAGTGTGACATTCATCAAAGGTCCTGTCATTTTACAATGTTCTATAAGGGTTTTGTCGCATTGTTACATTAATTAAATGTGATGTCACATTGTGACATTCATAAATATTTTTGTCACATTGTGACATTCATCAACAATTGTGTTGGATTGTGACATTCCTAAATGGCTATTTCATATTATGACATCCATATTTCCACTTAAATGGATATGTAATAATGTGACATCACATTTCATTAACGTCACAATGCGACAAAACCCTTAATAAACATTGCAAAATGATAGGAAATTTGATGAATGTCGCAATCTGACATTTCCATTAATGTGGAAATATGAATGCTATAATGCAACATAAATATTAGAAAATGTCGAGATTTAACATAAGTAAGCCAAAATGAATTTCACCATCCCACATAATCGTTAATGAATGTGAGGATGTGACATAATTATTTATGAGTGTCACAATCTGATATGACATTTCAATAACATCACAATGCAACAAAACATTTAATGAACACAACATTATGGCATAGCAATTGTCACAATCTGACAAAATTCTTTATGAATGTCATGAATGATAACATTAATTCTTTATAATTTTTAAAACGAAGGATAACATTGTCAGATTGCGGTGCTCATGAAATGTCATGTTACATTGAAATGTTCATTAAGGGTTTTGTTGCATTGTCACTTTCATCAAATGTGATGTCACATTGTGAAATTCGATAAGTGTTTTATCACATTGCAACATTTATGAAGGGTTATGTTGGCTTGTGACATGACATTCTTCATTGGTAATGTCAGATTGCAACATTCATAAAATGTCTTGTCATTTTACAATGTTCATTGAGGGTTTTGTCGCATTGTGACGTTAATAAAATGTGATATCACAATCTGACATTCATAAATATTTTTGTCACATTGCAACATTCATCAACGATTATGTTGGAAATTGACATTCGTAAATGCTTATTTCATATTATGACATCCATAATGCCACACAAATGGTTGTCATATTGTGGTGTTCATCAAATGTCATGTCACATTGCGATGCTCATTAAGGGTTTTGTTGCATTGTCACGTTCGTCCAATGTGATGTCACATTGTGACATTCGTTTAGTGTTTTGTCACATTGCAACATTCATGAAGGGTTATGTTAGGTTGTGACATTCTTGAATGGTGATGACAGATTCTGACATTCATTTTGTCTTACTTTATGTTAAATTGTTCCATTGCTTGATATTTAAGTTGGATTGTAACATTGTTGAAGGTTTATGTTGCATTGCAACTTTCCATTATGATAATTTCAGATTGTAGGATTTCAGTTTCCATGTTGATGGCTATGTCAGATTGTGACATTCATCAGATGTACTATCACATTACAATTTTTTACATTTTGATGTTAATGAAATGTCATGTCACGTCATGATATTCATAAAGAATTATGTCAGATTGTGATATTCAGGAACAATTGTGTTGGATTATGACATTCATTCTGGCTTACTTTATGTGCAATTGCTACATTTCTTAATATTTATGTTGCATTATAATGTTCATCTTGACACGTTAATGGCAATTTCATATTGCAACATTCATCAAATGTCCTATCATTTTACAATGTTCTATAAGGGTTTTTTCGCATTGTTACGTTAATGAAATATGATGTCACATTGTGACATTCATAAATAATGTTGTGACATTGCGATATTCATCGGGAATGTGACATTCGTAAATGGTTATTTCATATTATGACATCCATACTGCCACTTAAATGGGTATGTCATATTGCGGTGTTCATCAAATGTCATGTCACATTGTGATGTTCAATAAGGATTTTGTTGCATTGTCATGTTCATCAAATGTGATTTCACTTTGTGAAATTCATTAAGTGTTTTATTGCATCACAACATTCATGAAGAGTTATGCTGGCTTGTGAGATGACATTCTTCATTGGTGATGTTAGATTGAAAAATTCATTTTGGCTTACTTTATTATTAATAATGTTCATCTTGCCACATTAATGGAAATGTCAGATTGTGACATTCATAAAATGTCCTGTCATTTTACAATGTTCATTAAGGGTTTTGTTGCATTGTGACATTAATAAAATGTGATGTCACATCATGACATCCATAAATATTTTTGTCACATTGAAACATTCATCAACAATTATGTTGGAATGTGACATTCATAAATGCGTATTTCATATTATGACATACATACTGCCATGCAAATGGATATGTCATATTGCGGTGTTCATCAAAGGCCATGTCACATTGCAATGTTCATTAAGGGTTTTGTTGCATTGTCACGTTCATCCAATGTGATGTCACATTGTGACATTAATTAAGTGTTTTGTTGCATTGCAACATTCGTGAATGTTTATGTTAGGTTTTGACATTATTGAATGGTGATGACATATTGTGGTATTCATTTTGGTGTACATCAAATGTCATGTCACATTGTGATGTTCATTAATGGTTTTGTTGCATTGTCATTTTCATCAAATTTGATGTCACATTGTCACATTCATTATGAGTTTTGTTGCATTGAAACATTCATGAAGGGTTATGTTGGGTTGTGACATCATCTAATGCTTATCTGAGATCATGACATTCATTTTATGTTACTGTATGTTAAATTTCTACATTCCTCAATATTTATGTTGTTATGTCATATTGCAGTGTTCATAAAATGTCATGTCACATTGCAATGTTCATAAAGGGTTTTGTTATTTTGACATCCATCCATATTTCAACGTAAATGGCTATCTCATATTGCAACGTTCAKCAAATGTCATGTTACATTGCRATGTTCATTAAGGGTTTTGTTGCATTATCATTTTCAATGTGATGTCACATTGTGACATTCATTAAGTGTTTTGTTGCATTGCAACATTCATGAAGGGTTATGTTAGGTTGTGACATTATTGAATGGTGATGACAGATTGTGACATTCATTTTGGCTTACTTTGTGTTAAATTGTTGCATTGCTTGATATTTAAGTTGGATTGTAATGGGGTTAAGTCGGATTGCAACATTCCTTAATAGCTATTTCAGATTGTGACATTCACTTCACCACATTAATGGTCACGTCACATTGTGGCGTTTATTAATTGTAATGTCACATTACGATGTGCATTAAAGGTTTTGTTGCATTGTGGAATTAATGAAATGTGATTTCACATTGTGACATTCATTAAGGGTTTTGTCACATTATAATTTTCCCCAAGGGTTATGTTGGGTTCTAACATTCTTCAATGGTAATGTCATACTGTGACTTTCATTTTCACTTACTTTATGTGAAATTGTTGCATTGCTTAATGGTCATTTCAGATTCAGACATTCACCTTGACATGTTAATGGTAATGTAACATTTTGGCATTCATCTAATGTCAAGTCACATTGTGATGTTCATTAAGGGTTTCGTCACATTGTGAAATTAATCAAATGTGATGTCACATTGTGATATTTATTAAGGGTTTTGTCGCATTACAACGTTCATTAATGATTTTGTCAGGTTCTGACATTCTTCAATGGTTATGTGAGATTGTAATATTCATTTCAAATTGATTTATAATATGGATATGTTTGATTATGATGTTCTTAATGTTTGTGTGACATTGAAACATCCAACTTGGTTGACTTGTGTCGGCTTCCTACATTGATGAATGGTTATGTCACATTGTGGTGTCGATCAAATGTTGAGGGTTTTGTCGCATTGCAATGTTCATCAAGGGTTATGTTGGCTTGTGACATTCTTGAATGGTTATGTCAGATTTTAACTTTCATTTTGACTTACTTTATGTGAAATTGTTGCTTTTCTTAAGGATTTTTTTTATATTGAGACATTTAGCTTGCCATGTTAATGACTATGTAGAATTACAAAATTCATCAAATATCATGTCACATTGTGATGTTCATTAAGGTTTTTGTATAATTATAAAATTAATCAAATGTGATTTCACTTGTGACATTTACTAATGGTTTTGATGTGACATTGATAAAACAATGTTTTTTTTTAATGTTATCCCTTTATCTCCTCCTTTTGTTGATCAACTCTTTTTTATATATAATTTAAACCACGTTTTGCATGGAATGATATATTCTCTGATGACATTATAAAATTTATTAGACAACTTTAAAAATTGTAGAGAACCCTAGAATATTTCACACATGTCAATTTTGTTTTGCACAAAGTTACACAATATATTAGGTAAATTCTACAACATTTCATATGGTATGAGATTCCTCATGTTTGCAAATTTTTTCTCACTGTCATCAACTAAATTACTTTGAATTATATTTGAATGTGAAGTAATATATATTACTAAATTTGTAAGGTTTTCTAATACCATATAATATGATTTTGAAAGAATAGTATTTATCATTTTTTAATACAAAATGCAGTCACTACTACATATTGAAAAAATTGCGATGACTACTTGTGACGAAAGTAACCTTTCATCGCAAAATTGAAGATAAATAGTTCAATTTTTATTTATTTTTATAAAGTCAGCCCGCGTTCATCTCTCTTGTGAAAAAACCTTTGGATATTGTCACAAGAGTGACGAAACCAGATATATGTCGCAAGAGCGATGAACCTGGAGATAGTTGACTCTCATCTCTCTTGCGATGACACTTGGTTATCATTGCAAGAGCGCCGATTCAATGATGACTGTTACAGTATTTGACAAAGTCAACATTGACCATTACACTGTTTGACAAAATCAACATTGACTTGGTCAATGTTCGTCGCTCTTGCGATGAAAACAAATCTATAAATATTTTGCAAATTAGAGATGTTGTGACAATCTAATTTCTATAACAACGACGGTTCAAAACTTCAAAAAGGGTATTTTTGTGTGGAAGAATGTTGTAGAATATTAGAGGTGGGAAAAAAGGTAAATAAGGTGAAAAGGCTGATGGTAGATGTTATTGCCCTTGCAAAAAATGTTGCCTTACACGTCCCGTAATAATTTTAATAGAAAAAACTAAAAAACATTGTAGGAAATATGGGTACATTGATGGGGGATCGAATGAATATCATCCCGTGGTAATTAGCTATATATTCATTATTTGTTTTTATATTGTCTATTTTATATAAAATTATATATATTGTTTGAATATTTGTTATAATACACACTAATTTTGCATGATTGTTTGTAATTATAAAGTTAGAGTTTCCCTCTAACTTTCTACAGAATATTGCACTGAGTAGTATTAGTAGAAATGATGTTGTACAAGCTGAGGAACATGATCAAGCAAATGAGGATCTCATGGAAGAAGATGATGGGAAAAATCAAGTTAATGATCCTATGGAAGAAGATGACGGGACAAATCAAATGATCCAAGACTTGTTTTCTCAGCCGAATGAGGATAGGGACTGTGATGGTATTTATGATGAACCTCTATTAGAAAAGACAAAAAAATGACTTTATGAAGGCTCAAGAGAAAATATTCTTTCTGCTACATTGCTGCTAGTGAGCTTAAAGGTTATGAATAATTTGTCGAACATTTGTATGACACATATCCTAAGGTATGTAATATGTTTCATCTCATATACATAAATGTTGAATTTTTTCTATTTGTTTTGTGTTAATTAATGTGTAAAATAAGAATGCAATTTTTACGATTAATATTCTTTACATTAACTAGTTATTTGTTATGTTGTAGATTTTTAGGTGAATTTTTGTTACCATTGTCAAATATTTTACCTCACACATATCGATATTTGCATGCCATTATGAAAGACATTGGAATGGATTATCAAACTATAGATGCATGCCCTAATAATCATATTATATATTATGGACAACATGCTTCGGAAAAAGAATGCCTGCAATGTCTTATCAGTAGATATCGAACCGATCAAGTAACAAAAAGGGTGCCTCAAAAGTTTCTTCTTCGTATTCCAACAATTCCATATTTGCAGCGATTGTTCAAGTGTGAAATCATAACACAATTTATCGATTACCATGCATGTACTAGAAGTGGATATGGTGTTCTTTGAATGCCTGTCGATGATTATGCATTTAGGGAAATTGAGGAAAAATGGGCAGATTTCAAAGATGAACCTCGTAATGTTAGGCTTTCATTGACAGCTGATGATGTTAATCCATTTAGAGAGCATAAGTCTATTTACTTAGTGTGGCCTATTTTTTTTATAAAAAATAACATTCCTCCTTAGATGTCAATAAAGAGGGAGCACATAATGTTGACAATGATTGTTCCAGGTATTTGTTTACATCAATTTTTTGAATGTAACATTTTCATTTGTTTCATTATTTACATAATACATTTTGTTTATTTATTTACTTATATATACATATCATGGTTATATTAATTATGTGTAATTTTAAACAATTAGGTAAGTACCAAGTTAAAGATATGAATGTATATATCTAGCCCCTTATTGACGAGCTACTAAATTTATGGGTTGTCATCACTATGTATGAAATCTGTAAACCAATCGGGGAGAAGAAATTTAAATTCCATGGAATACTTTTATGGAAAATTCATGATGCCCCATGACTAACACATTTTTTTGGTATGTAGCATTCTATTTCTCTTTAATACTATATAATTTTTTAAAGATATCATGCTGCATGTTTAATTTTTAAATAATCTCATCGTATAATTGACATTAATCTATCTGTTGCAGGTCTTCATACAAAGGGTAAATTTGCATGTTCAGTTTGTGGTCCTAAGATGAAGTATCGCCATTCAAATTTTTTAGGAAAGGTAGTGTTTGATGAGTATAGGCACCTCTTCCCTAAGAACCTTAGGTATCATACTACTGAAAAAAATATTTTCAATGGGAAAGAAGAGGCTGGTTTAAAACCACGAAGAATGACACCTCACTTATGGATGTTGGAATATAATAAAAATCGTCAAGGCACGCAATTTCATTATGTATCATTTATTTAATGTTTTGAATGTTTATTTTAATCACTGAATTTATTTTACCATATTTGATAATTATTTTTTTGATTTATTTTATGCTTCATGAAGGCCACCATCATGAAGGTATTAATAATGGGATTCCATGAGGAATGAAATGTTATCCCAGTCAATTCATGAGGTGTCTCTACTACGAGGAGCTAAAAATAGTTCATTTGTTTGATAAAATGCATATCGGGAAGAATGTGACAGAAACCTTATGGAGAATCATAGATGGTAGGAGGGATAAAGAAAAAATTGTCAAAAATTGTACTGACATTCAGGAAGCCAATCTTGCAATGCAAAGTGTGATCTGATCAAATAGAGATGGACTAGACCTAAATAAACTTCCATGGTTATTAATAGAGCAACAACGCAATGATGTAAAAG
The DNA here is from genome assembly GCA_009831015.1 of Picea engelmannii. NCBI lineage: Eukaryota > Viridiplantae > Streptophyta > Pinopsida > Pinales > Pinaceae > Picea > Picea engelmannii. The sequence continues at coordinate 720,617 of ML781017.1, read as the reverse complement.
AGGTCATTCAAAGAATTAAATTTCCCACGGGTTTTGCTTCAAACATAAATAATATCTTAACGAAGAAAGGTGAATTTGGTGGGGTAAAAATACATGATTGGCGTACCTTCATTAAGGTAATAATTTTGGTATACATATTTATATATATTGGCCTTATACATATTTTAAGTTTTTTTGTTTTTTTCGTCTACTTTGGTCGAAACAAATAATGATTCATTTTTTTTGTTACAGTATGTTCTACCGCTATCTCTCCCAAATGACTTTGACAACAACGTCAAACAAGTTGTATATGATCTTGGAAAATACATGAGGTAAGTAGTTGTGATTTATATGCAAATTGTTCTTTCAATTTGTTGTTGTACTTAATGACATGTGTTTTACTTGTAATGTAATATGTTATATTATGTTACGTTAAAACATGTTATTTTCTTGTGTCATGATCTCATTTAGATGGTTTTCATTGAAATAAATCCATGAATATGATATAAAGAATTGAAAGAGAGAAATTCTTCGACTAATGTGTGAAATGAAAAAGTACATACCTCAAACATTTTTCCATGCACAAGAACACTACCTCATACACCAATTTGAGGAGATTGAAATTTGTGGACATGTAAACACAAGGTCAATGTGGATGGTGGAGAGGCACTTGAAATAATTGAAGTCTTTGGTTAGACAAAGAGCACGTCCTGAGGGTTTTATGGTGGAGGGATATATGGTATATCAATCCATGATGTATATTAGTCAGTATCTTCCTAAATTAGCAGGACCAACTATGCATGCAATGAATCTCATTTGGGATGTGAACTCCATTAAAACATTTGAAGATCAGGAGCACCTGTTGGGGAATGGTAGAATGAAAAAAATGAGAGGTAATATATTAATAATTGTGGAGATTTATATTAATACATATAAATTTTCAATTTTTGTTTTTTGTATATGATCATACTTGTTAATATATTAATATATGTTATTTCATAAATTATTAATATTTACCATGGACGTTATAACTAATATTTAATATTGGTGAATTATGATTTTTTGATTCAATTGCTCAAGATTGGGATGCACTGCATTTATACATTGCAAACAATCTTGACTTGATGAATGTATAGATTGAAATATGTAAACAACATCATGGTGATAGGTTATCATGGCAATGAATGTCTGAATTGGTTAGAGAATGTCGTCGTAATGGAGATGCCAATATTATGCAAAATAAAATTGATTTAGCATATGGTTTGAAAGATAGACAGGCAAGCAAATTCACCCATTTTATTCAGTTATTTTATATTATATTAATGTCATTACATGTGTACTTATATATTTTTCATATACTTTCCAAGTTATATAAATATGTTAATTTATTAATTGACAATGCATCTTTTACATATATGTCATATTGCAATTGAAACACCACAATACTACGTGGTGCAATGGTTGTAAATTTCACATCAAACAACTAGATGAAACCAGGAAAAATTCTAATAGTGGGATAATTGTAGTATTCCATGTCACTAATGTTTCCTCTAGGAGTGTCAGACATCCCCGAGAATATGAAAATAGATACTATGGGTATTTGAATGATATACTTGAGTGTGACTTTAATTCCTTCAAATTAGTTTTGTTCAACGTCAAATGGTATAGGTTAGGAATGCATGAAAGCGATGAGGAAAGAACTCTTATTCAACATGCCAATGGATTTCCAATGATCAAAAAAATGGTGTTTGAAAGAGGACATGATCGCTATGTTTTTCCAATGTGAACATGTCTTTTACTCAAATGTTCCAGGTGAGAGGGATTGGTCATTTGTTGTTAGATATGATCCAAGAGGAAGTCCAATTAAGTATACTCATGTATAGGAAGAAGATGATTTTCCAGATCATACAGAGCTGGAAGATCATGTAGGGTTGACAGACGAAGAAGACGAAGAAGATCATGATCCAAGTGTAGGAGACAATGCAGTTCTTGATGATGATGTATATGAAAATATGCTCAAAAATGACATTGGTGATAATGATGATATCGTTAATCCTTTCAACACCGTTTGTGAACCGTATGATGATGCAGATGTCTAGTTCGTTGAAGAAGAAGATACATAATAAGGATGATTATACAAATGTTGAGTTGGATCAGGTATGTGACTATATATTTTAATTTGTATGAATTATTATCTTAAAATAATTTACTTATGTCATGGGTTAATTACATGTTTTTAAGTTTTATGTGACATTTTTATATCCTATGTTACATGTTGTTTAATTATTATGTGAAACCTAAAAATAGTCGCCAATATACTAAAGTACATGCTAAACTAACAATATCATTTACAAACACATAATTGCATTTACCTTAAGTAATTTTTGTTTTTGTAGTTTCTATGCATGAATCTTACCAAGTTGCTTTCAATTATTTTCTATTTTATAGATTGGGTACTTGGGAATTGAGAGTGATGTGAGGGGGAGGGGAGGGGCCATATGAAATTCCAACTTCACGTGGTTGGCCTTGTTCAATAGAGGGTAAATTATTATTGAAACCAAGAGAAGCTCATTCATTTTTATACCATCATGATCATAGATAGACTATTTGCATGCCTTAATGATATGGTGGGGTTTCTAGACTCAAATTTGACTCACACACCCACTTGTTTCCATCATCGATTTGACTCCCAAAGAAATATGTTATGGTCTAATTTTCCCAAACTATACCCTAATTTTCCCAAACTATGAATGGGTTAGGACTAGAGTCAAGCTCAACATGACCTAATTCTTCCAAGCCCATTCCCTTGGATGCAATTTCTCTAGAATATAGTAGCTAGGGACAATGGGGAATCTCGTTAATGATCCATTCATGTGCGTCACTAATTAGATGATGATGCATCTAACTACCTTAAGATAGTCATAGTTGCTCCCGCTGTTTACCCGCACATGGTTGAATTTCTTCACTTTAACTTGCAGAGCAATGGGAATAAATCACATTGCATATTTAGAAGGGTTATGGGTTATGAGACGATGATTTAGAAGGTTAGGGGGTGTAGTTTAAAGGTCTAGGTTAGGTTAATATTAACACATTAACGGCTATCATATAATATATAATATAATAATTATTAAATATATATAATTATAATATATATTAATTATATATAATAATCCAAACCAAAAACAAAAAAATTACATTTCAAACATGCGCGTGTGTGAGGAGACCACACAAGGATATCGTACGAGGAGAGTTGAGGAGAGAAGAAGAGGAGAGCCAAGGAGAGTCGAGGAGAGAACACTATGAGGAAAGCCGAGGAGAACACACCACGAGTAGTTTCCCAAACCCTGAGATTTGCGTGAGGGAATGCTGGAGAAGGAGATCTAAGGTACAAAGTAAGAGGAGACAAAAGTCATAGAGGGTGGAGGATACGAATCTAGAGGGAACACTGTGAGGATGCTTGATAATGGTGAGTGGTTGTTACCATCACACTTTTCATTATTGTCCAAATTGATTTGGAAAACCTTCACATTGTAAATAAATCCAATGAATCGAGTTGATGATGTTTGCTCACCTATGTTTGGGAGGGTGGTTGTTAGCATGCATAATGGCCAGACAAAATGAGAATTATTCCATCATGTTAATGCATTTAGGAAGGATCTACTTCACCAATAATATCAACCCCCTTAAGCATTCTATTTTGGTTAATCTGAAGAAGGTCATCATACCTTCCTTCCCAACATGATTTTTTTGCATTGGGATCCAACTTTTATAAATATGGATCACACCAACCTAATTTTCTTATGGGAGAAGGAAGAAAATAGTGGTAGAGATAAATCATATTAGTGGGCAGGCGAAGGAAACGTAGGGATGAGGAGTTCATACTAGTGTCTTTGGATTCGAGATCCTTTGTGCATAGAAAGTTTGTTGATGGGATTACTCTTAGATATTTAACATAGTCATTCCCTCGATGTTTATTGAGATAAACATAGAGTTGCACCTTTCTTAATTTCACAATTGTGAGGCTATTGCAGCCTACAAGGGATTCAGATGATTCAATATGAGAGGGGTTGGCTCAAATGAAGAGGAACATTCCTATTTACCTCTTTTGGGATCATGATCACATAATAAGAATGAAAAACCTCTTCAAAGATGTCCCTTAACTATGGATTAAGAAAAATACCAAGGGCACTTTCCTGGTCATTGGAATGATTAAGGAAAACAATCATAGACATAAAAAAGTATATGTAAAATAGAAATAAAGAGGAGAATATGTGCAATGTATTAGAATAAAATAAAATATTATTAAACTTCTTCAAGATCCACAATTAACTCCAATAAAAACCCCTCAAAGTTGGGCACTCCTCAATAAACGTGGAAAGACGCTCAAAGTAGGGTTTGACAAAGTCTTTGTTGCCACACTTCGCTCTCCTTTGAAGTGATTCCTCAAACAATGCTCTTCTAACATGTTTCTTCCTTAAAATAAGAATTCAAACCTCGAGATAGTGGAGAAATCCTCTTTGTTTGCATACATAATCCTTGATCATGCCATACAATCATTTTATATTTCCTTATAAGGTGGAGCGTTCCTTCCAAGATGAACTTTAAACCATGTTCTTATGGTTTAGCTATCATGTGTCCTCTCATTATCTAGGGAATTCCTCAAGCATGTGTGCTAAGAAATTATTATAACCCCTTTTACATGGGGTGATCCTCATATAATTTTTACTTTATCCTTATTTCAAGGCTGGAAAGAGTAAAATCTACCACTTGGCACCCCTTTTGACTTCATCAAGCTGGGCACTCCCTCTAGACATTGATTAATTGCATTTTTTGGGGTGTGTGCAAGGGTTTATAAATTTGAATATAGAAAACAAGTTCAAAAATTGGAACTAGGTTGAGGATGGACTACTCAATATTTGGGGGTTCTAATTATATTATATTATAACATGGTAGGTTTATCATGGAAAATGGCCAACTGTATAACATGTAATTGATTATAAAATTTAACTTTCATTTTACGTGAATTTTATTATTTATTTATATAATTTTAGTTGTGTGGCGATCAATTATTTAATTTGTTTATATAACTTAAATAACATTGATTTTCATGTTGAAATTATATGTAGTCAGTAGGACATGTTGATTATTCCCCTAATCTGTCCCAATGCTTGATTAAGTCTCGATCGTCGGATTAAACCATGGATAAACAGGGTAAGTACTTCGGAGGGGTTGCATTCATCCCCTAATCTGTCCCAATGCTTGATTAAGTCTCGATCGTCGGATTAAACCATGGATAAACAGGGTAAGTACTTCGGAGGATTGTCACTCCAGGGAAGTGGAAGACTCGAGAATGGAAATATCATGGAGCTCTGAAGCACCAAATTTCTGAATTAGTTGAGAGTCATCAGTCTTAAGGCTTGATTAAGTCATATTCTTTGATCTCGTTGAAGCTTCCAGAAGGGGGCGAGACCGTCCATTCAATGGGAGATTAAATCACGATCGTTTGTCTTTGCTAGTGGAGTTATTGTTATAGGACAAATAGGTATGTGCAAACACTAACTGATCTCCTTAGATCCACTTGGATCTAGAACAAAACAGGACAGGACGTGACACTTTCCTTAAGTTACAATCAATGAATTTCCTATCAAGCAAGGAATAAGTGACATACCTTAAGATATAGCTTCCTTATGTCTTTGTTGTCCCTACTTCGTTTCGGCAGCCTTGTCATATCATATCTGCAACAACACAAATCGACCAAGGTGAAAGCAACAATAATACATTCAATGAAGACCTAAACATGTGATCAAGGAATCATGTAATAAAATAAGAGTGATTTTATGGGAAAGGGACATGCCACTGTATTATATTAAATGAAATTAGAAGATACAACCAGATCTCCTTGATGTCACAAGATTCCTTTCGGTGGTCCCTTTCCCCAACACACACACTTGCTCTGAACTTGTATGAAGAAGATCCACTATGGCTCGATGGACAAATGGAGGCCTCAAGCATCAATTCAAACAGGGCTTCTCACACAATTCTGAACCTATTCTTTCATCAATTCTTTATTCAATATTGCTTAACCTCTTCCATGAGAAACCTTTCAATATATAGGAGAAGGAGAGATGATTAAAAGGATGAGGATGATCCCACTAAATCTAAGAAGTCAGTAGGATTCCAACTATGCGAATGCCAACTCATTTTCTAGAATATCTTCTTCTAGAACCTTCGTAACCTATTCTTCCCTTTTTATCCTTGAAACAGGTTCACACCCTATCTATAGAGTAAACTCCGAACCCCTCGTAGTCCAGGTATAGAGCAACCTGCGAGAATCAGGGTTTTCGCACCCTGCACCATATGCAGCCTGCGAACTCACTTTAAAAGTATGCTTTGTAGAGGGAGACAACAATCATTTTTCTCAGGAAAAAAGTCTTTATGGGAGCCTGAACACATCACTATAGAGATATTACCAGAGTGACCAAAATCGTGTGTAACAAAATTTCCCCCAAAGTATGAGGCTGGAACTTATGACAGCTGAAATACTTTGTAAAATGCGTGTGTGTGTCAGAAACAAGGATCACACCTAATCGGAAACCTACAAAGAATCAAGAATCTACAAAATATAATACCATTTCTGAGGTAGGCATTCCCATGCTCATACCACAAATGAATGAAATCACAAATGTAGGTCATGGCCACCAATCATACACCATGGATCCATGTCATCAAAATGATACATAGACACCAGGGACACACTGTGGATCTATGTGTTAAAATAATCAGATTAGGACATAGCCACGTGACATACAGAGTGGATCTATGTGTCAATACAAATCAAAAAGGCTCCATCGCAACTTGGACCAAAAAAATGAGACCTAGGGTCTTCAATCCCATTGTCTGAAAGTACAAATCTAGCCATGTGATTAGATGTGTTGAAGTCGAAAATGGTAGAAACCACTTGATTACCGGTCATTGATGAAAATCGTTAACAAGTGTGAGGAAAATCACCATTGATGTCAATGACTCCCAAGGTACCTAAGTACAATTTAGATGAATGTGAATAAATGAGTTGAATGTGAACACTCGATGGAATCTCTCGATCGGGAACAAATGATGTGAATCCATTGTCGAAAGCGAAGAGACCTTTCATTAAGGCATGCAGGTTCTAAGGTACTAAATGATTTATAAGTCTTATTCCCAGATAATGAGCTGAAGTCGACGGAAAAAGACTCGTCACGGGAGGGCCTTGATGTATCCCCCATCAATGACACAAAAAAAGTAACAGATTTTTTAGGATGAGTCAAAATACTAATATGACTTGAAACTGACACAGGGAAGGCTGACACAGTAAGAAATGACAATTGCAGATGGCTGACTTAATAGAGGGTTTGGTTGAACTTCTCTTGGATGGCATGACACTGGTGTTGGCAGCATTGACTCAAGGACAACCAAATATATGAACTTGCATAAAGTCATACGAGAGAAAAATGGATTTCCCAACTTGGTTTCAAATAATGAAGGGGGTGCCATGTTTCAAATAATGAAGTAGGGGTAAAACTTGTCTTTACCATTTCATTGTTATTTTTGCCCAAAACTTGTCCATTGAACCTTTTCTTTTCAAACTTTTCTCGGTGGATTGCAGGAGATACAGGCGACCATTCGACAAAAGGTCTCCGCCAACAAGGTAAGCCTTCGATCCTTCATCTTTCACATGGATTAAAATTTGTTTTTGTTGGTAAAAAGTAGGTTTTTGAGTCAATTCTTAGGCCGGGGGTGTGCACAGACAGGTTCATAGGTGGGCCTTACGGGACCTGCGAGAATGAAGGTTTTTGCAGGTGACCTTCAGTGCACCTGCAAACCTCTCTCACTGTACGAAAGTGTCACTTTCGAGGGCCGTGAATCAAAATTTGAAGTGTGTTTTTTTACTCAAAAAAAATTGTTAAGGAGGTTAAATCAAGGTTTCTAACTTCCTTCCATGGTTTATTGCAGGTTTGGACTATCAAGATGCTGGAATGGAGGGAAAGAGACCACGATGATGAATATTTTTCCACCAGGAATGACCCGAGAACCGTGGATTCTCTTCAGGAGTGTGGACTCTTCAAATTTTTCAAGATCCATGGCATGAGAGCCCAACTCAGATTACTTGAGTACCTGGTCCACATGTGGGATGTGGACCAATAGGTATTTCATGTGGAGGTTCACACTCTTTCATTAGATATCAAGGATATATACTTTCTCACAGGCTTATATCACCATGGATCCCATGTGAATCTGACATGAAGTAGAAGTGGAGGTCTCCCTATGAGTGAGTATGCCAGTCAATATTGCGTTCCCGAGGTGAAGAGAAGCAAGGGTAAGGTTGCTATCTAGGGAGTCCGAGATTTGACTGTACGGACCATTTTGTTTACCATTTCACACATGGTTGGGAGCGCGGCTCCACACATGTCTCTCCAGATCTATTTTCAGTATGCAATAGAGTGCACCGAGCCTGAGGTTTTCAACTGGTCAGATGCGGTTCTTTGCAGTATGAAGAGGCAACTGATGAAGTGCAGAAGAGGAGACCTGAAACAGTTTGGGTATGGTTTTTTTTGGTTTCCTTCTTCTTTAAGAGGGTTCCATTGTTGTGTTTATAGGTATAATGGGGTTTATCAGCCCCATGAGACCCAAGGATGATGAGGTCGTGTGACCTCATGGCTCGGAACACAGTGGGTCCTATAATCAAGTATAATGATTCATTTTTTGATTGGATGAGGACCCATATGATGATGGTTGAGGACTGTGCCTATGATGGCTTGGATTTCTGAGGAGATCCGGATTTGGTTTTGCCTGAGGGTGCTTAGGGGGGGGACTTAGGTAAGAATTACACATTTTGTTTTTTTAATGTTTTTGTAATTTTTTTTATATGAAATGTTTTTTATGTCTTCGATCCAAGAACTAATAAAAAATCTCTTTTGACGACACAAATGTGGGGTTGCATTGGCCTCCAGGAACATCTCCTATCCAGAGAAGAGGAAAAGTGGCTCCAATGGTAGGATGGGGTGCTGAGGATTACAAGGTAGTTGAACAGAACTTAGAGGGGTTGACTGCAGATGTCCCAGACATCTCTATTGGGGAGATTTCAAGATGCTATCCGTGCCATACTGTGGGCGTATCTAAGTCTCTTAGTCAACTGCTCCATAGGTTAGCACGAACAGTTGTGTGTTACCGTGAGCGTCATCTGTGATGCTATTTTGTAGAAGCAATGGGCTTCATATTTTGATATTTTAGTCTTTAGAAAAAAAAAAAAAAAAAAAATTGTAAAAACTTTCGATCATTATACATATATACATGCAGCTTCTATTGGCTTATTCTTCTTTGTATAATACATGTGATGTGTGATTGGGTTTATAAATGTCTCATATGTCTTTCTAACACATAATTAGCTAATGCATCAGTTAATGTATTTAGACATCTAGGAATGTGTTGATATTGGATATAATCAAAATAATGTTCCAAGAGGTGAATTCGTAGATATACCCGCAATAAAGTAGTTGTTCAGATAGTGTAGACATTACTTAAATGTAGTACTACCAGTTGTGAATCAAGTCGTATAACCAGGTGACGGATACCAAGCGAAATAACATCAGTCAACAATTCGATGACAGTGTTATACTCTGTGATATTATTGGTTGCACGACCGAGGCAAACACCTCGTAGAATGACAAGTTCATTTGTGGGTGCATAAATTGCCCATGCAACAGAAGCTAGGTTCTGAGTACTACGACTAGTGCCATCGGCGAAGCCAATGTGGGGTAGTGAAGACTCAAACATCTGGAAACCAAGCACAACGAAAGGTAAGTGGTCGAGGGTAGAAACCAAATAACGAAAAAGCACACTAAAGTAACACACAAAAGTATGGTACAATAAAATACAAGCACTCATGCATAGATGACCTAAGCATAGTACTTCTTTAAGTAAATCCCATTTCTGGGCTCACTCAAAGGGACACCATCATAAGCTACTAACTCATAAGCTCCCTTCTCCAACACTCATTTGAAGATATAAGGTCCTCGCCACATGGCCTCGAATTTTACGGCTCCTAGCAAATCACGATTTTGTTCGTAGAGGAGAACTAGATCACCTTCAGAGAAAACGCGTGGCTTGACATGTTTGTCATATTGGGATTTGACATGTTTCTTCTGGGTTTCTATAACTAGGGTGGCATCCCAACGGGTTTCATCCAGTTGCATAAGATACAACAAACGTTCCTCTTCAGTAGAAGTGTTTGGGAGAAGTTCAACAACCTCCCTTCTATTCAGATTCAGCTTCCATTCCTTGTGCTGGAAAGAGATATTTATGCTAAGTTGAGGGTTCTTCATCTCTATGTTGTTGGCTGCTACTGATCCATCCTTCATCTTCTTATGCCTTACTAGATGTTGTCGGCTACCCTCCACTCTTCAGTCTTCAAGCTGTTGGCCCTATTTTAAGTAAGAGGACCCTCTTCTAGAGGTTTTCATCCCCTACTATGTGCAGATCTGATACCTTGACGGTTGTGGCTATCATATTGAGTTTTTAGACCCTTTCAGTAGGCATTCGTCTTCTTCCTGAGAAGATATGGAATCTCCTAGCTTTCCTCTTTTGTTGTCTGTGTGGTTTACTTCCAGAAATTTAATTTGGGGTTTGTTGTCCTTTCTTTAGGTTTTTCTATGGTGGAAAATAGTCCTATATTCTCTTATATAGATATCTAAGCCTTAGTGGTTGATCTATGAGTCCAAGACCTTATCTAAGCATAACTTCAGAGGCTTAAAATTTCACATGTATGTCAAGATTTTCTTCATCACACAAAGGTAATATTCAGAGGTAAGTTGCAGTTCATTTCAGTTTGATTTATTTATACTTAGATCTGTTATTTGAAATGCTTAATGTTCTAGATCTATGTAACAACCCTAGTAGAATATATGTTTAGGGAATTATTAAGTAAAATTTATTAGGTAATTAATTTTTCTAACATATTATTAATTAAACAAAGATTGGTATAATGATACTAATTAAATATTAATTAATTAATTAATGGTTACAATTTGATTAATTAATTGATTAATTAATTACATGTTACATTCATTGACATGGGTATTAAATTAATAGGGTTAATAAATTATAAGTTTAATTTGTTAAAGACTTACGTACATGGAAAGGGATAAGATATTAATTATAAAGGGATAAGATATTAATTACGAAAGGATAAAATAATAAATAAAAGGATAGGGGGCATTAACTATGAGTAGGTAAGGAAGTAAATGAAGGAAAAGGGTGGTGAAGGAGGGATATGATCGGAGGAGGTTAGAAAGGAAGGGGAGGATTCTATGGGGAATTATTATTTTGGAGGGCTCTCTTGGTTTTGCAGGGAGGAGAGTTGAGTTCTTGAGTCGGGAGGATTAGTTCAGGGGGCACCGGTTTGCTAGAGGTTTTGGGCACGAGGGCCAAGATATCCATATGATATCCTGGAGCTAGGAAGTTGTCCTAGTTGGCAGGGTGGAACAAGTTTTGGGCAGTGTTGGATCCAGTTCAACAACGGACAGCGAGATTGACGGAGGAATTAGCATCAGACCAAGGTATGTTAATTTATATAATTGTTTTATGCAAATTGAAGGAATATGATGTGTTATGAGGATGTCTGTAAGCTATTATGTTTAGCTAGATAAATTTTATATGTTCTAGTGATTAATCTATTTGTGCAATTAAAATGATTTATATCAATTTTTTTTATATTTTTTTATTTAAAGGCACTACAAATGGTATTAGAGGTTCAACTTGAAGCACGGGGGACTTAAGGGCCAAGTTCCAAGCTCCAACTCCAGCTCCACCTAACCTGCAAACCAAACACACTATTATTTTGATTATATATAAACAAATCTAAATATATATAAACAATATGAATTGAAAATGTAAAAACAAATTTACCAAAGTAAAACAAGTGAAATATGAATACAACGAGGGTTGTTACAAATACCTCTGGTAGGAGTTGTTATCAGACCAAAATTAATGATTTTTCCAATTTTTTTTATTTGGATTTTGAGCTTGATCTGGCAAATCTCACTGCTCTCCATGCTTATAATTTTATAAGGTACCCATATTCTCACCATGGATTGGGAGATCTGCACCAGCCATTTATTGATTTTCAATAACAGTGTATCAGGTTTCTCTTTTTCTCATAATGATCCCAGAGATCCAGGGCACTTCCAAATCATCCCTACCCAAAACAATCAAACCTATGTTACCAGATCTGACGAGGAGACCTTTTTTTTTGTTATGTTCCCATTCCCTTTCCTGTCTTGACACTATGTTAGTACATAATTATCAATTTTATATGCATAATATATGCAAATTGGGGGCTTCACTTTTCTTATCTCCTTTAACCTGCTATCCCCATTTGTTGTTCCGTTTCCATTTTCAGTTTCCTGTTTCTCGTTTCTAGTAGCATAGGATCTAACAAAGCTATCTCAAACAGGGGGATTGGTAAATGCCCCTTAGTCTGCCTTTGTATACCTTGAGAGAAAGCAAGCCTTGCACGTTCAAGGCTCAGCATAGACATGCCAGACCATTTTCTTCCCAACCTTTTTCTAAAGGGTGGTTTTCTGTCTTTTGAAGTAAAACCATTAAAGCCGAGGCAAACATTGAAACGGAGATAACATAAAATATTGCTAGTAATAGAACAGACATTTAAGAAAGTGAGGTCACCACTCAGATTTCTTCCCAAGGAAACAAAAATGCATAATCAAAATCATTTCCTATACACAGAGAGTTTATCCCATGTCAAAACTATGCAAAATGACAATAGCTGGTGACCATGAGGCTCTAGATCTCTAAAGAAACAAAACGTGGGAAGATTTTTTTTTATACCCATCGAAACAATGCACAGAAGCAGATCAGAATCTCCTGATCTCATGCATTACAAATTTAGGCAGCTTCCAACAAAAATGTATTGACTTATAGCTATTTTTAGAACCATCCCAACAGACAATGGCCCATCTAGACAACAAACAAACTCTCTCTCTCCTCATCTACTGCTATTAATGTGTATGAAACAAGACAATATGTAACTGAAACATTCAATGAGGGATCACAGATCACATACCTTTTTCTTAGCGCACCCAAATGAACTCCTGCAAGGGAAAATCAGGAGCCAAGTATGATGCATATAATACATGTAGAATAAGAGTAACTGTAGTTCTTAGCCACATAAATTTTCCAAAAGATAAAGAACATTCCCTGCAAAATTGCTTAAAATCGTATTTTTAGAGTAGAAATGGACTAACGCCTGTAATTTAAATGACATTTTTATAAAATAGGGACTATTTAAAGTATCTTATTGCAGAGGCTTTATAGTAGTGATTATAGAACGGAAAGAAAGACCTAGTGTACAAGAAGAAGGCCTTGACATGAATATACTTTGTGTGTTCTTCAAGCTCGACTCTCATTACGGACTCACGGATCACTTCAATGGCCAATGTTTTTTTCTCTCCCGCTGAGTCAGTCCAGTCGACCTCATCCGTGGCTGGGAATGAAGACAAGAATCTGACACGGTCGGCCCGCAAGTTGGCATGGCAGGCGCTGTAATTTCCCCAGCACAGAAAATAGCATCTAGGGAACTCTTTTTCGCGGGCAAGAATCGAACCTGTGTTGCTGACAGTGGTGAATATTTTAAAGCGCTTAAGCCCTTTGGTCCCGTGGCATGCGACCAAACAAGTGAGAGAGAAGGCGCCAAGTTCTGGCCTCAGTCCGGTTCTTGCAGAGTAAGCAAGCATGGCTTTCTATTCGCAATGATGGCCTTCTCTGCTGCATATACCCTTCTGGGAACAACCATGGCTCTGTTGCTGCTATCTACAACGGATTCAACCGAAAATATGAATGTAGCACAACGAACGGCTCTATGTGCAGCCTTTGCATCCATCCGATCCAATGTCATAATAGTAAAGGTTCTAAGTGCTTGTTGTACTCACGATTTATGGCTGCTACGATCCAGACAAAGGGGCTGACAACCTCTCCTAGCAGCAAAACGCCATGCACATAGCCATGACCAGAACAACACCAGTGCACACGAGGCCACAAAGAGGAGTCTCAAAAGGGATGAGCACCTAGAGGAGGGGGCACGTGTGCCTCATGTGAGGACCCATGATGCTGATTTCTTATATATAAAGTATTTCACGAGTAATTTTTTTTATATATTTTTTTAAATTTAAATTGTTTAAAATTAATTGTTTTAATTTTAATTTTTTTTTAATTATAATTATTTTAAAATAAATAATTCTTGAAATAAATAATAAATAAAGTAAATTGTTTTAAATTAGTTTAAAATTTAATAAATTTAATTTAATTAGGTCTTTACACATGTTAATTTAACCAAATTAATTGGGTATTTTTTTTTTTAAATGAGTAAAACAAAAAAAAAAAATATTTCACTTAATTAAAGGGTTTTGAACCTACGACCCCCACCAAGCAATGCGCCTTAAGAAGATAAATAACACCAACGCGTCACACATATCACTTTTACAAATAAATTCACATATAAATAGTTTAATTATCAATAATAGCAAGGTACTAGCCTGAAGAATAATCTTCGATTATCGAAGCGTCAGGCTCATGAGACCTTACACACAACTCATCGAGCCAAGCGCCAAGTCCCTCCACTCCATTCCACTAGTCAAGTCAACGCTAAATCTCAATGCAGCATTCGACAATGCCAACACTACGCACCAGGGAAAATCTCACGAGTCAAGCACCAGAGGATATTTAGTTGTAAGAAAAAAGTTAAAAGGGCTTAGACTAGGACAAGCGGGAAGGAGGCATCATATGCACTAGGAGAGTAAGCATAGGAATTGGTGAGCACGGTGCAAGGCCAACGTAGCTACAGGGCAAGAGAACCAATATCTTTTTTTGTATAGGGGCGAAGAAATCAAGCTTAGACACTTAATCCTAATCCTAACCTAGCCAATCCCCTAAAGGAGTAATGTCTGTTTATAGACAAGTAAAGAAAACTTACGCCTAACCCTGTTTCTAGTTTGAGTAGCACCAATTTGAAACATCCTCAAACTCACCCTGACAACTTGGTTGATACAGGTCAAAGCATATAGGATGGTCAGGACTCGAGGGAGTCGAGGTAGGGGAGCATCGTCACAAGCACCGCCAACATCGCTAGCGCCACCACCATAATCGCCCGAACTAGCCCTCATACTGCGCTCATTGGAAACCATTAATGAGACTTTAAAGGAGTGACAATCGGCAAGGACTGAAGTGGAACCCCCACCATCTGGAACGGGTAATCAAGAAGCATCAAGGGATTCAGGGGGAGGACCTCCACCCAAAGACATCACGTGAGAATTTCAGAAGATCAAACTTCTAGAGTTTGTCGGCGGTTGCGCCAGTGAATGCGCGGAAGCATGGTTGGAAGGCATGACAAGGTGTTTTGCCTTAAGAGAATATGCATCCAACTCAAAGGCAAAGATCGCCATTTTTCAGTTAAGAGACAACGCCTTGAACTAGTGGGGCAACCTGGAAAGACAACTGCACCTTACCCCAGACACAGTATCTTGGGAACTTTTCGAGGAGAGGTTTCGAAGGAGATATCTACCAGCATACTATGAGGAACAATAGGTAGGGGCATTTCATGCCTTAGTAGAAGGAAACATAACTGTAGAAGAATATGAGATCATATTTATGGAACTGGTCAAATATGTTTCGTATATGGAAAATGACCAACGACAGGTAGAGCGCTTCGTCTATGGATTGAACCCTAAGATAAGAGCTATGGTGCGGATGTGGAAACCATCTTCAGCAGTGGAAGCAGTGTAAAATGCATGTTATGCGGAAGAACACATGAACTTAACCAGGGGTACAAGATCGACATTTCCCGATCGCCCTGGATTCGTAGGAAAGGCCCCGAGGACATTTCCTAGGGGAGGGGGCTCAAGGCCACCGCCATATGGTAACAAAATCGCGCCACAGACAGTAGCTGCAGGGATTTAAATGGCAGTGAGTGTAGCATCTCATTCATCGCCAGTGGCGTAGATAGGTCCACGACCATCTTAGGGAACAACTAGTAGGGGTAGGGGTTCCATGGGAATTAACTCATTTCAGAGACAGTCACATAACAGTACACAGGTTCAATCTCGTGTTACCTTATGGGAGTGCGGAGGACCCCATTACCAGCATGACTACCCAGAGTTACAATCAAGGTTCGTGCATAAAGAAGGAAAGGCACCGATGGGGAGAGAAACTAGAAGCCACCAGATTTACGCAGCGATTAATAATCGCCAGGTCAAACATCAATCACGGTGGTGGAGTCATCAGGTACACTTATCAATGTTAAGATTTTATTTGATTCTGGTGCGACAAATAGTCTCATTTCACCATCTGCATTAGAAAAGAGTGGGTTGCCAGCCTACGAGCACAATGACTTTAAACAAGTCGAGATGGCTTCGGGGGAAAAACAAGCGGTAGGACCTAGTGTCGATAATTGTATAGTAGACCTTGGAGTGTGTACTACTAGGTTAAAGGTATACGTCACTACTCTTGGGGCATATGACCTAATCATTGGTATGGATTGGTTAGCAGCTCACTGAGATTTGGTAGATTGTTTCACCAAGAGGGTGCTTTATGTCGACGATGAAGGAAGGCCAGTAGAGATCCAGGGTGTACGGAGAAAAGTGTCATTACGCTTTATATCCACTATGAAGGTTAAGAGATGCTTGAGACAAGGGTGTCGATTGTATGTAGTGGAAGCAGTGAATGAATGGAAGGGACCCTCGTTGGATCAGTACTCGATATTGTCAGAATTTCAGGATGTTCTTCCGAATGAGTTACCAGGGCTACCTCCTGAGAGGGAGCTTGATTTTACTATTGAGCTAAAACCTGGTGCAGAACCAATCTCCAAGACTTCGTATCGGATGACAGCGCTAGAACTTTGTGAATTTCAAATGCAGTTGAAAGAGTTACTGGACTTAGGGATAATAAGGCCCAGTGTTTCACCCTGGGGCGCGCCGGTAATTTTTGTAAAGAAGAAGGATGGATCCTTGCGACTATGTATAGACTACAGGGACTTGAACCATGCTACAGTGAAAACTAGGTACCCGATGCCACGAATAGATGACCTCTTCGATCAGATGAAAGGAGCAGCGGTATTCTCAAAGATTGATTTGCGATCAGGGTATCATCATTTAAGGATTAAGGAAGATGATATCCCAAAAACTGCCTTTCGAACTCATTTTGGACATTACGAGTTTTTTGTAGTACCTTTCAGATTGACCAATGTGCCAGCAGTATTCATGAGCCTCATGAACGGTGTATTTCGGAAGTACTTAGACCGTTTTGTACAAGTCTTTTTAGATGACATCCCCATCTATTCCAAGAATGAAAGAGAACATGAGGAACACTTGTGAATAGTGTTTTCCTGCCTTAGAGAGAACAAAATGTATGGGAAGCTGTCGAAGTGTTCCTTCTTCCAGAAAGAGATCCACTATTTAGGTCATATCATTTCCGACGAAGGAATCTTTGTGGACCTAGAAAAGGTAAAGGCCATTATGGAGTGGCCAGTGCCGAAAAATGCCCATGAGGTGAGAAGATTCATGGGGCTAGCAAGTTATTATCGGAGATTTGTGGAAGGATTATCCAAAATAGCAAAACCCATCACCACCTTGCAGCATAAGGGGGTCAGGTATGAATGGACAGAAGAGTGTGATAGTGCATTCATTGAGCTTAAGAGGTTACTAACTAGTGCGCCAATTCTACGAATGTCGGATATAGAAAACGACTTCATAGTTTGCACGGATGCCTCGAAGCAAGGGTTCGGGGCCGTGCTAATACAGGATGGAGGAGTGATAGCTTATGTGCCAAGGAAGTTGAAGAAACATGAGGAGCTATACGCGACTCATGATTTAGAGTTGGCAGCTGTAATGCTAGCTCTGAAACTTTGAAGGTACTATCTTTTTGGGCGAAACTTTGAGCTCAAAATGGACCATCAAAGTTTAAAACATCTCTTCACTCAAAGAGATCTGAATTCCAGGCAAAGGCGATGGAGTGAGTTTATGAGTGAGTATGATTTTGGTATTTCGTACATCAAGGGAAAGGAAAATGTGGTCGTTGATGCCTTGAGTAGGAGACCACGTATCTTCTCCTTGGTAACCTTAAAGGTCAATTTGAGGGAACATGTGTTGACACAACTCCAACGAGATGTTTGGTATTTAAAGGTTACTTCAAACCTCCAGAGTGGGAGGCAGTTAGATCCAAGGTATGAAGGATATAGTCTGGAAATAGATGGACTATTAAGATATCGAGGAAGAATGTACATCCCTGAGAATGGGGATATTCGAAGCATCATACTGAAGGAAGCCCATAGAGCACTTTATTGTGTGTATCCGGGTATGAAGATGATGTACGCATATATGAGGAAGCTCTTCTTTTGGGTAGGCATGAAGCACGATGTAGTCCATTTCATCGCCAAATACCTAGAGTGTCAATAAGTGAAAGCCAACCACCATCACCCGACAGGCCTCCTACAACCACATGATGTCCCTATGTCCAAGTAGGAAGTCATCTCTATGGATTTTGTTATGGGGTTGCCACTCACATCTCATAGACACAATGCCATTCTTGTGATAGTGGATAAGTTAACCAAGAGTTCTCATTTTATTCTGGTTAGAGACACTTACGATGTCATTGATGTGGCACATGTGTTTATAAGTGAGGTTATCCATTTGCATGGGATACCTAAGAATATCATTTTAGATAGGGACTCTAGATTCACTTCTAGGTTTTGGACAAGTTTATAGTCAGCGTTGGGGACTCAATTAAACTTAAGCACAGCTTATCATCCTGAAACAGATGGAAAAACTGAGAGAGTAAATCAAGTCATGGAAGACATGCTTAGGATGTATGTCATGGATAATCAAACCCAGTGGGAGAAGTACCTACCTTTGGTAGAGTTTGCCTACAATAACAATTATCATAGCTCCATCGGAATGCCACCCTGCGAAGCTTTATATGAAAGGCCATGCAGAACGCCATTGAGTTGGGATAGACTAGAAGAATGAGTAACAGTTGGGCCAGAATTGATTCAAGAAATGAGGAACATGTGTTTCAGATTAGGCAGAGACTAAAGGAAGCACAGGATAGGTGGAAAAGCTATGTGAATGCACATAGGACCAACCAAAGTTATGAAGTGGGAGACCAGGTTTTCATTCGTATCATGCCTAATAAGAGTACCATACGGTTCGGGAAGGGAACAAAGTTTTCACCTCGATTTATAGGACCATTTAGAATCCAAGAGAAAATTGGACCCGTTGCTTATCGTCTCGTACTGCCACCCCACTTGCATAAAACTCATAATGTATTTCACGTATCTGTTTTATGTCATTATGTTGCTAATGAATCACATAAACTAAATTGGAAGGAATTTCAGGTATCAGATGTGGGAACCCTCACGGTAGAACCGTTACGCATATTGGACCGTAGAGTCCGACAACTCAGGAACCATCTAGTGGACCAAGTTAAGTTCCAGTGGGACAAGTATAGTCCAGGATCTGCTACTTGGGAAGACACCGAGACACTACGGCGAGACTATCCCTAACTTTTTTGACCATCTCGAGAACATGTTTCTCGAAGGTTGGGTGTTTGTAACACCACCTTTTGACTTAGATAGATAGGATTACCTGAGGCCTATATACTTTATTTTCTAGTTAGAATAAAACTATTAAGTGATGCATTTAAACTTTAAATGTATGAACTTTTATGAATGATTAAATATTGTTGATGATGATGTAAGTAATGTGAGCTATTATGTGAATGTAAATTTTATGAATGTTTAAATGGTATTGATGATGATGTATATGATGCGACATATTGTGAGAATGTGAATTTAATGAATGTTTAAATGCTATTAGAATGATGTTGGATATGATGCAATCTATTTTGGGTAAATGATAATCTTATGAATGGGTGTCGAAATTGAATTATGGGATATTATGAAATCTATTTCTAACTGGAAAAATTTGATGTTAAATTATCGGTACAGGGATACCAAATTGAAATGATGATAGTATGCAATTACATGATGATAATGCATAGAAATGTATGAGTTTGTGTTAGAAACTAATATGCAGGTTATGGGCTATGAAATAGCCAAGTGATAATGATGATGAAAGTGGATATCAGGACCACTAACCGAGAAGCATTATGGTATGAATATTGTATGTAGAATTTATATTGGTTTGGCTGCATTGCTATGATATGTGGACCAGTGCATGATTTCAGGTGATGACACTACCCAAAACCGAATAAACAATGACAAAACCTCCAACAACATGGTGCCACTGTGTATTCCACTATAGGGTGTGGACCCTAGTCCCGTTAGAAGGGGTGGAGGCATTTCCCACCATGTATCCTCCATTGTAGGGTGTGGACCCTAGTCCTGTTAGGAGGGGTGGAGGCATTTCCTACCGTGTATCCTCTGAAACCTAAGTCATGGGAGGACGGTGTTAGTTCATGCTCCCCAAGACATGTGATGATGACTATTAGATGCCTGCTAGGGAAGCTTGGTCGAAATAGCAACACTTCTTCTTACGGGTTCTATTAGGAGTTAGGTCAATATAGTTGACACTCCAAGATAGTCTAGCAGAGAAAGGATAGGAATGGAGATGGAAGTAGGTTAGGGAGGAAGGATGGGTAGTAATAGTTGAGAAGGTATGGAGATATGTCTGGTGGTAGAATTTAATGTTTTCCCTTAAAAACAAAAAAAAAAAAAAATGTGTATATATGAATATTCATAATTTCGTAACTAAACCACAATTGTCTAAATAAAATTGTTGAAATGGATAATTGTAATTAAGGAATTTATCAAATAATTGATTTGTTGTTGTCTTTTATAAAAGACTAGTCTTGCTGACTGGATTGGATGCATACATAAATTACTAAAGGATGATAGTTTTGATTATTAGTACATGCATGAGACTTGTATGTACTAGCTACACATGCATTTCTTGTACATATACACTAGTATGCATGAGTTTTCTTGACTTACTTACTGATAATGTCGGTTAATTGTTATGAATATGTAAATCTGATTTCTTTTCCTTTGTACCATAAGACACCTTAACTTCGGGACGAAGTTTCCTGAAGGGTGGGTGCATGTAACAACCCTAGTAGAATATATGTTTAGGGAATTATTAAGTAAAATTTATTAGGTAATTAATTTTTCTAACATATTATTAATTAAACAAAGACTGGTATAATGATACTAATTAAATATTAATTAATTAATTAATGGTTACAATTTGATTAATTAATTGATTAATTAATTACATGTTACATTCATTGACATGGGTATTAAATTAATAGGGTTAATAAATTATAAGTTTAATTTGTTAAAGACTTACGTACACGGAAATGGATAAGCTATTAATTATAAAGGGATAAGATATTAATTACGAAAGGATAAAATAATAAATAAAATGATAAGGGGCATTAACTATGAGTAGGTAAGGAAGTAAATGAAGGAAAAGGGAGGTGAAGGACGGATATGAGCGGAGGAGGTTAGGAAGGAAGGGGAGGATTCTAGAGTCGGGAGGATTAGTTCAGGGGGCATCGGTTTGCTAGAGGTTTTGGGCATGGGGGCCAGGATATCCATATGATATCCTGGAGCTAGGAAGTTGTCCTAGTTGGCAGGGTGGAACAAGGTTTGGGCAGTGTTGGATCCAGTTCAGCAACGAACAACCAGATCGACGAAGGAATTAGCATCAAACCAAGGTATGTTAATTTATATAATTGTTTTATGCAAATTTAAGGAATATGATGTGTTATGAGGCTGTCTGTAAGCTATTATGTTTAGCTAGATAAATTTTATATGTTCTAGGAATTAATCTATTTGTGCAATTAAAATGATTTATATCAATTTTTTTTATATTTTTTTATTTAAAGGAACTACAATCTATAGGATCAAATCTACTAGTGTGCATTACTCAGAAATATTTAGATCTACTGTTTGAAGTGTTTAATGTCCTATATCTATAGGTTCAGATCTATTGATTTGCATTACTCAGAAATATTTTATATTTCAGATCTACTATTTTCTTACACATCTCTGATCAAAGTTTTTATTTTAGATCTACAGTGTTCTCGCTGATCTAGCTAACAATTTATTTTTTTAAGTATATTTTGTTGTTCCTTTCCCTATTTCTAACAGATCTCGTTTCATGCATTGCTTTGTATCTTGTTAATATTGGCCAATCTATAGGAATATTGTTATTCAATTGGATAGATTTGTTAATATCTTGTATTTTAATTTTATTGAGTATTTACATTTAAGATTTGATATGCATGTGACATTTATGCAAACTAATGTGCCATTTTGAGTCTTTTGTGTAGGTAACACTTTTATCTAACAAGTTCATTGCAAGGGGTTTTGTGAATTAGAGAGGATCATTTCATCTAGAAAAAGTGAAGGAGCTTGCTTGCATCCTTCATTCTTCAAGGAGTTGGACAGATTTCTTATGTTTGCCTTGCCATCAAAGTGACTCCATTGCTCGAGAATTCCAAGCACTTCAAGTTTCTCTCTTTCTCCTCTCTAAAATTCTCTAAAAAGTTTTCCGGTTACTTTCTTACTTGCATGCAAAGAATAAATCTAATATTAAAGTTCATTCTTTACTTTCCATGATTACTTTTCTAAATCTACTAATTGCTTAGAGTTTCATATCTCAAAAATGGTACATTTGGCAAAGGTTTTTAGGCATTTTTAGCTAGTTTCAATTCCTATTTTTAAAAGCTAAAAGTGTAGTCCTTTATTGTGTTTTTCATTTAAATATTTGGCAAATTAAAATTGTTTTTCTTTGCTATCCTAAAGTAGTCTTTAAAGTCTGAAAATTTTCCAAAATACTAGTTTGCTAGTTTAGTAGTTAGTTTGCTTTCATTTTGTAAATTTTTCTATAAGTTTTGATATACCCCCTAAGTTGTCCCAAAGTGATTTTGTGCATATTTTGGGGTACTTTGCTCACTGTTTTTTGCAGAACATTGGAGAGCCAAGGGGAATTTCTATCGATTTTTGGCAGAATTGAAGCTTTTGGAGCATCCAGGAGCTTCCTACTTCATCAAGGAATAATTTTTTCGATCCCAAGTTTTGTAATTAATAGATACAAACTTTATAAGGATCCAAAAATTTAAAAAAAAAGAGAGAAAAAAGAGAACTCAGTTCTCGGTTGTAATAGGCTTAATAAAAGTGGGCCCTTGGAGCCCAGTTTCTTCATCCTGTTTAGGGGGATTGGTGTGTTGTGTGCTTGTCTCTTTTCATTATTTCCTTACAAGTTCTAATCATCTTAATTTTACAAACACACACAAGAATAAAGAAATCAATCTTACATGCACATAAGCAAAAAATTAATTTCACTTTTTCATGCATGTTAGCTTAGATTTCATTTTTTGGCTCTCAATAATAAAATATTGCAAAGCTTTCATTTTCAGTTTCAATTTCAAAGTTTATTTCCTTTCAAGTTTAAAATAAACCTTCCCTGCAATTATTGGTGTATGCTCGAAACCCTTCCAAACCTAGCTTGATCCTGGGATTCATCAAAACCAGAATTGTTTGTGTGTGGTATAATTAGGGAAACTTTAATAGTTGTTACCATAATGCATGGGAAAATGACTAAGGGGAGTGTTTGAAATCAAACGGGAACTTTGAGATCTAGTTTCTCCCCGTGTTTGACATCCAACACCCTTAGAGAACTTACTGGTGAGGCCTTGGGGCTTCAGTAGGTTCTCCACAAGTTTCCAAACAAAGAGGTAACCTCTAAAGAAGCCACACATATCTCATTAATCTACTTTCAATTTACCCTAACAAAACACACTATCAAAAACTTCCCAAGTCACTTTTAAGGCACTGGTTCTATGGTTATATCTTTATGTGTATGAGCAATATTTTCATTCATGTGTGATTGTCTAACAAATTTATCAATCTTGCAGAAACCGTATCCTACTTGGTTTATGCATGTATCTTTATGAATGGACAAATGCTTTATATGAATATTGTTGATTTTTCTATGAGCAAGGTTAAGCATGAAGTTCATTCAATTTTAGCATTTGTCTTAACCATAACCAATAATGTTGCAGCAACCAAGATCACAAGAAGAAACACCATGCACAAGAACACAAGAAGTATCCTGGGAAATCCTTCTCAACAAGGGAAGAAAACTCAGCCAAATACTTTGCTATATTATTCAAGAGAAAGACCTTCACCACCAATAAGAACTAGCACACAAGAGGGTTCTCAAACCCTAGAAGACTAGCACCCAAGAGAGGTGTACACTTTTCCCAAGAAGATGTACTTGCTGAAATTTCCAAACTCACATGAAAGATATGATTCCTCAATGGGGAATTTACCTTTACTTATACTAGACTAAACATGTCAACATAAGTGTCTATTGGCACAAAAGGGCCAACCTCACTAGCTCATAATATAATTAATATTAACCAAATTAATTATCCTTTACATTTATTATTAATCACATTAAGGTGGGGACGACCTATACCCTTTACATTACAATTAGGGTTACAGGCAAGTCTAACTCTTGAACAATATAGCAAGGGATCTTATACACCCACTAGTGCTCATCCACAAGGGGCACATCCATAGGGATGTCCATATCTTTGGCTCACTGCATTACACAGAAGAACTGCTTCTTCACTAGTGCTTAGCCACTAGGATCACGTTCACCTGTGATCATCCACAGGCAGGTCCACTCAACAGATCTTGTTTCCCACTGCATTACACAGAAGAGCCATCTGGAGTTTCTCGTCAACTCTTCTGATCAGAGGAGGGTAATACATCATCTTCATTTCTGTTCTCATGACAATGCACCCAACACTTTGGGATTTCACATGTTCACCTTGTGCTCAACCACAGGCATGTCCAAATCTGCAGATCTCCTTTCTCATTGCGCTACATAGGAGAATCATCTAGAGTTCTTCTCAACTCTCTGTAAGGAGAAGGCCATCTCTACATTCCTGCTCTGTCTCAGATAGAAACCACAGACCCCTTCTTAGGGGCTTTCTCTCGGGTTTGTAAGTTGGATAATGTCTCATGTAGCTACAATCATCAACACTCCCTCTCAGCTAGGGAGGCATTTTCCACCAGGCCAAGTCTCTCAAGAAAATACTCGAACTTTGTCTTGGCAAGTGGTTTGGTGAAGATATCTACGATCTGTTCATGAGTATGAAGATACTACACGTGTATTATCTCGGAATGTGTTTCAATATGTCATGAAACACGAGGTTCTCAGAGAGCTCTACACAGATCTGGTTATCACAATGAATAGTAGTAGGATCCATCTCATGATCGAACAAGTCAGTCAAAATTTTACGAAGCCACACTGCTTCACGGACTGCTACACTCAATACAATGTACTATGCCTCAGCAGTGCTTAATGCCACAGAGCTTTGTTTTCTACTACACTAGGAAACCATGGCAGAACCTAAAGTGAAGCAACAGCCAGAGGTTCTTTTTCTATCTACTGTGCTTCTTGCCCAATCTACATCGACATATCCTTACAGGCTTAAGTCCACACTAGAGGCATATCTCAAGCCATAACCAATTTTTCCTCGTAAGTATCTCAATACATGTTTTGCAGCTATCTAGTGTGTCTGTCTCAGTTGGCTCATAAACTGGCTAAGCACATTTACTGCATAGTAAATGTCTGGTCTGGTGTTAACCAGATACATCTAAGATCCAATCAATTGTCAGTATAAGTGTGGATCTACATCTCCTGAATCAATATCACTCATTTTATTAAAATGCATTACCATTGGAGTGGGCATGGATTTGCATTCTGTCATGCTGAACTTTTTCAGTATTTCCATAGTATATTTTCTTTGACTCAGAAAAATCTCATCTGTTCTTTGCTATACTTCTAGTCCCAAGGAGTAGTGCATCAAGCCCAAATCCTTCATTTCAAATTTAGCAGTCAATGTTTGTTTTCATTCAACAACGAGTCTCTCTGAACCGGTGAGGAAAAGGTCATCCACATATACGACCAAAATTAAACACTCATTGCCATCAATGTGATAATATAAGCTTGGATTAGCAACACTTTTGTTGAAGCCCAAATCCATCAGAAATCCATCCATTTTCTCGTACCAAGCACATGGTGCTTGCTTTAGGCCATATAGGGCTTTCTTCAACCTGCACACATGAGATCTTTTGTTGTGTACAAGGAATCCTTCTGGCTACTCAATATAAACTTCTTCCTCAATTTCACCATTGAGAAAGGTTGTATTTACATCCATATGATGTAGCTTCCAACCCATGGAAGAAGCTAGTGCGATGATAGATCGGATGGAGGTGTATCGGGCTACTGGTGCAAAAGTCTCGTCATAGTCAATTCCCTCTACTTGTGAAAACCCTCTGGCCACAAATCTTGCTTTGTATTTTTCAATGATTCCATAAGCAGTATGCTTGATTTTATAAATCCATTTGGAAGTCACTACAAACTTTCCCTTTGGTCTCAGAACAACATCCCATACATCATTTTTTAATATATATTGGTATTCTTCAGTCATGGCATGTTTCCATACTTGTTCACCTGAAGCTTCTCCATGACAAGTTGGCTCTGAGTCAATAATGTGGGTCATGGCTAAAAGGTAGCTTGAGAATCTCTTTGGTATTTTTCTCTCTCTGGTTGTTCCTTGTGGGGCTTTATGCCCTTCTTCTTCTTGTAGAGTTTGTCGGGACCAAGCACGCCTTTTATGTCCAACTATAATATATCTGGGTATGTTTCTTGGAGCAACTAAATCGGCAGGAACAAATGGATCAACTGGAGCTATTGGATCATCAGGAATAATGTTTGTGTCCCTATGAACTATTGAATGAGGAGAAGGAAGGAGGAGAAGGTATTGTCTCACTATCAATTTCTATCTGTGCTTCTCTGGATTTCTGAAAGTCTACTTATTCTTCAAAGGTAACATCTATGCTTACTTCAAGTTGTCTCTGACCAAGAATGTAGATTCGATAAGCTTTTGAAGATTCATTGTATCCAACAAATGTGCCCTTCCCTCCTGAAGTTTCTAGCTTGGATATCTTTTCTTTGGGTACATGAAGATACATTGGACATCCAAATATTCTGAAGTGTCCAATCTTAGGCTTCACTCTGGTGAAGACTTCTTCTAGAGTAATGTTATTTAGGATCTGATGAGGGATTATATTTTGAACATATACTATTTTCATAGATGCTTCTGCCCATAGAGTCATAGGTAGACTCTGATCATGTATCATTGCTTTCGTTTCCTCAATGATAGTTATGTTTTTCCTTTCAGCTACCCCATTTTGTTGAGGGTTTTAAGGAACTGTGAACTACCTCTTGATTCTTTCTTCAATACAAAAACTGTTGAATTCTTTTGAGGTGTATTCTCCTCCATTATCTGTTCTTAATATTTTGATTTTTCTTCCGGTCTAGTTCTCAATCTGAGCTTTGAATTCTTGAAATTTTGCAAGGACTCCATCCTTGTTCTTTAGAAAGTAAATCCAAGTTTTCCTGGAATGATCATCTATGAAGAGTACATAGTATAAGTAACCATTTAGAGATGCAACAATCATTGGCCCACATACGTCTGAATGTATCAAGTCCAAGATTTCTTTGGATCTATTGTCACTGCTTGGGAAGGATCCTTTAACATTTTTGCCAAGGGCACAACCTTTGCAAACACCTTTATGTTGAATCTGTATTTCTGGTAGACCTATTACCATTTTCCTTAGAGCTGTAAGAGCTCTATAATGAATGTGAGAAAGTCTTCTATGCCATAGTTTACTCAAGATGATAGTGTAATGTAATAAGGCTTGGACTGGTTTGATGGTTAATCTATAGAAGTTTTTTTCTCAGACACCAATTACCTTGGAAGAAATTATATGAGAGTCTTTGTGCCATGCAAGAACTCTTCCTTCTCAGAAGGTAATCTTATAGCCTTTGTCTTCCAAGGCAGAAATAGAGACAAGGTTCCTCTTCATTCCGGGGACATATAGTACTTCTTCTAATTGAAGTTGCATATTTGAATCTAGTTGGAAGGTAGAAGTTCCAATTCCTCTCACATTATATCTGACATCATCTCCAAGAACAACATGTAGATGTGTTTGT
Source organism: Picea engelmannii (assembly GCA_009831015.1). NCBI lineage: Eukaryota > Viridiplantae > Streptophyta > Pinopsida > Pinales > Pinaceae > Picea > Picea engelmannii. The sequence goes on along the minus strand of ML781017.1, from coordinate 692,499 downwards.
TTCTTAATGAAATGTGTTAGGTGATTTCTAAGACTGGTCATGTGTCTGGAGGCACCACTATCAATTAACCAAGTATTATCCTTGGTAGGGACCATACCTCAGAGTGTTGAGATGTTGATGTCTCCATTTCTTTAAGGTATTGTCTTCCTGGAACTGAGTTTGCTTGAATCATCAAGATTTCCTCCCATCATGATTTTTCTCATTTTGGATTCTTCACAAACCCTTGTCAACTAGGCTAGAAAACCTAATGGCTAGGCTAGGCTAGCACTTTTAGGTTTTTTTGGACTTATGACTGCCAACAATAATCCTTTGAGAGAAATATGATAGCCCTGGTAGGCTGAAGAGTTTCTTCAAAGAGTTGGAGAAACACAATTCTGAAATTTTCTGTAGAAATTAGCGAAACCCTAGAAACCCTAGGGCCAAAAGTCAAAATGCTTGGAATTGTGATTTGAGACTTGTTGGAGGTGCACTGAAGGAGTTCGTACACACTTATGTCCTTTTTAGCCTGAACAACCAAGTTTCAAGAGCTGGAAACCCTCAAAAGAGTAGGTCGTACAAATTTTTTGGGAACCTTAGAAGGCTCATACAGTTTCTGCCATTGTTGAAAAAGTCGGCATCTGCAAAAAGTCGGTGAGGGTCCAGAAAACATCGTTTCAAGAAAAGTCGGAAAAAAATCAGAAAACCACGACAAACATTAAAAAATACAATATATATTCATTTTTTTCAAAATTTTAAACATATAAAGAAACAACAACATCAGATAAACACATTAGCACATAAATATGGAGAAAGCACTGATATATATGATGTAGTGGATGCCAAATAAAAGATGATACATCAAAGTCGATACCGAATCCTCAACCCTGATAGTTGTTCAATCAAGGACTCAAAAGTGGAGAACCAATACAAAATGACCTCACATATATAAATGTATATCATCATCATCATGAGGTAGATGTACAATGCAATGTTTTAAAACTCAGATTGACTCGGACCGATCTTATTTCAATGACCTGGTTTACTAAATATTACATAAAATATTTAAATTTTAATGAAAAAATTATATTTTAAAAAATTCCAAACCATGATTCCAAAAAATTATTGAAACTTTGAAAGAAAGCATTATGAATAAATGAGCAAGAACATTTAAATCACAAGCAATGTTCCGCCATTGCTTATATTCAGATCCTCATCATTAGTATCAATCTTTGCCTCTATCCTAATCCTCTAGAGACATCAGTGAACACCTCCCAATTTTGATGAAACCACCTAATTGAAGCCTTATAATATGGTAGAAAAAGCTTAACATGCCTAATGAATGATTTTGGTTTGAGTGAAAGGTACATTTCTACTAAGGCCATGTTAGAGGAGTTCAACAATCAATACCACCAACATCAAGGTACATAAAGGGCTTGGTGCTCTTGATTAAATGTCAATCACATACCCTCATACATGATATAATCCAATGAAAATGTTGCAATCCTATGAATCTTGAAATAGTGAAAACTGTTAAGTCTACTGGATTTTGAATCAGATATGAAATTCTACTTTCTCCATATCAAGTTTGTTAGCAATCAAAAATGATTTCCAAAATCATCGAGATTTCACATGAAAAGATAGATTTAGAGAGAAGATTTATTTTTAGGTCTGAAAGTCATGAAGTCTTTGAGAAAGGCTTATAATCATATCAATTCAATAAAATGAGGATTTCACCTCATAAAATAGACCAAAAGTAAATTTTATCTTTCGGCGGATAAATGGTAATTTTACAGTGTTGTGAGCCACTGAAAGTCAGGGCTTTAGGCGGCTAAATCAGATTTTCAAAGGCAATTGAGCCGCCAAAAGTGCATAAGAGTCTGTTTTTACTATGTTGAGTCATCATTTTCAAATGATGATTCTAAGAGACTGGAGAATCATTTTGAGAAACGGGTGGAGGATTTTGTTACTAACACGTCAAAGAACAATAAACTCTCTCAATTTTCCTACAGGTGCCATATATTGGGAGAATCGAATTCATCTCTGAGCCCTAATTTTTGAATCTCAGAATTTCCTTGTTTGACACATGTTTTTGAAATGTCGATCCCGGGAAAATGAAAATGTATCTCAAAGAACTGAGAGAGGTTTTTGCTCATAAAAAACCAATATACAAAATCCTCTTCCAGTTTGTACACATACGTTTTGGTTTGAGAGATATAGGTCAATGTTTGAGCATCATATTTCCAGAAATTTTTGTCTTTTCCAGCCACCTCACAAATTCAAATTTGAGATAGGAAAAGAGGTTATCAGATCCATCTTTTGAGGATTTTGAAACTAATTTGTAGAGATTATTTAAATCCCACAAAGACCCAGTTCAAAGGGGGGGAAAACAGTCTAAGGACTGTGGTTCTATTCTTGAAGACTTGTACATTTCATCTTTTGGAGATATCCATGAATATATCTTGACATTGAGCTTCTTTCACTTTGTTTGTTCAGTTTTCATATCCTTTCTTTCCAAGTTTATGTATACTCAATGACAGAAGGTTGTCATCCCATCTCTTTGTTGGTATATTAGAATTATATACATTGCTTCTTAAGTTTGTCTTAGTGCTAGATAGATGTCATCCTATCAATGCACTCATAAGCTTAAGCTGCAAGTATTTACTCATTATGTCTGGCCATCTACTATATACAAATCTCATATATGTTTCTGCTGGTATGAAGAAGTATCTTACCTATCATTACTGGCCATTCACATATGCTTTGTGTAGGTATTTCTTGCTAGCATAATGAGTTTTCTCCATGCTTTCACACATTGATTAAAACCTTCTAAGCAACATAGATGAAAGTCTTGGTATTTCAAGTGACCCATGTCTTTCTAAATGGATGTGAGTTTATAATGTCATCCGATTTGATCCTTTTTCCTCCACATTTTATTGATCTATTTAAGTTACCAAGATTACACCCTTCTACAGTGAGGGAGTGATAACAAAGTCCGATGAGGTTGGAACTTGGAACCACTCTCAAACATCTTGAAACAATTAATGGTAATGTTAAAAATTGAAGGAAAAGGATAAAAAGGAAAGATAAAGATTTAAGTAAACCATTAATTGCCATCATTTTTGGTCAAACCCTTTTAAAAAAAAAATAATATTGCATGTTGGTGGGGTCTAGTACCTACTTGACCTAGTCAAGCCCTTCTCCTTCCTTCTCCAACAACAACAAACAAAAATGACAAAAAAAACTCAAAAAATTTGCTTTATGAGGATGACTTCCACTAACACGCCACGACTTTTATGAAAAAGTCATGGACTTTTAACAAAAAATCATCGACTTTTTCAAAAGAGAAAAAGTCGCGATTTTTATGGGCTGATTTTTCGTGAAGCCGAAAAAATCAAAACTTTTTGAAAAAGTCGTGATTTTTCGGAGACTTTTTCAACACTGGTTTCTACAGAAGAGAGAGAAGATGGCTGGAAAATGTTTGTGCAATGGGCTCTTCAAGACCCATGCTCTGATACCATGTTGATTTTTCTATGAGCAAGGTTAAGCATGAAGTTCATTCAATTTTAGCATTTGTCTTAACCATAACCAATAATGTTGCAACAACCAAGATCACAAGAAGAAACACCATGCACAAGAACACAAGAAGTATCCTAGGAAACCCTTCTCAACAAGGGAAGAAAACCTAGCCAAATCCTTTTCTATATTCTTCAAGAAAAATAACTTCACCACCAATAAGACTTATCACACAAGAGGGTGCTCAAACCCTAGAATACTAGCACCCAAGAGAGGTGTGCACTTTTCCCAAGAAGATGTACTTGCTGAAATTTCCAAAATCACATGAAATATATGATTCCTCAATGGGGAATTTACCTTTACTTATACTAGACTGAACCTGTCAACATAAGTGTCTATTGGAACAATAGGGTCGACCTCACTAGCTCACAATATAATTAATATTAACCAGATTAATTATCTTTTACATTTATTATTAATCACATTAAGATGGGGCCGACCTGTACCCTTTACATTACAATTAGGGTTACAAGCAAGTCTGACTCTTGAACAATATAGTAAGGGATCTTATACACCCACTACTGCTCATCCACTAGGGGCACATCCATAGGGATGTCCATATATCTGGCTCACTACATTACACAAAAGAACCACTTCTCCACTAGTGCTCAACCACTAGGATCATGTTCACCTGTGCTCATCCACAGGCATGTCCACTCAACAGATCTTCTTTCCCACTGCATTACACAAGAAATTCATATAGATTTTCTCGTCAACTCTTCTTCTCAGAGGCTAATACACCATATTCATTTCTTTTCTCATGACGATGCACCCAACACTTTGGGATTTCACACTTTCACCTTGTGCTCAGCCACAGGCATGTCCAGCTCTGCAGATCTCCTTTCTCACTGTGTTACATAGGATAATCATCTAGAGTTATTCTCAAGTCTCTGTAAGAAGGAGGCCATCTGTACTATCCTTCTCTATCTCATATAGGAACCACAAACCCCTTCTCAGGGGCTTTCTCTCAAGTTTGTAAGCTGGAGAATGTCTCATGTAGCTGCAATCATCAACAATTATCTTATTTCATGAATGATCAATGTTGAATTCTTATGTTTTCTTTTCTTAACGTAGCTTAAAGAGCCTTAGTATTTTTTTTAGGGACTACCCCCCTTAGCTTCGCTAGGAGTTGGCCTAGATGGAGGAGTTGAGGATCAGGTGACAACACTTTGACTCGAAACTTGCCCCCAAGGAAACACTAAGTGGATTTAAGATTTATTCCATGATATCCCAAGTGTGTATAAGGCAACAATGAGATCACTTCCACCTCAGGTTGTAAGAGCACCTCTCTTCTCTCAATTGAAACATTTTAGTGTTCCTTTTGTTGAATTCCTTAACAGGAGATGTATCATGAATATCCGTCCCAAACTTATCTAGAACAAATGCAATTGATCATGTACAATTCCATGCTATATATAGAAGCATATTCATGAAACATTCAAGATGCAATATCCAAATAGGATACCGATTGATTAAGTATTGAAGCATATTCAAAGAAGAGGGAGAACTAAAAAGGTAACATAGACATTTTTGTTTATGCATGCCATTATGCTACTATAAAAAAATCATATTTCCTAATTAGGGGAGGCATGAATACCTTCAATACAGTGGTTCTTATCCATGTGATTCAATTGATTTTGATAAACATGAAATGTTTTGAACTTTTTACTTTGCATTTATTTTCAATAGTATTTACTCTTGCCCTAGCGAACAAAGTGATGTGTCACCCTTAAAGGCACCAAGCACTTCCCTCATCCTAGTAGATACACCTACTTTCCTCTTGTTGGAGGTGCTAGAGAAGTTGACTATGTATTGGCCAATGAGTCCTTGACTTCAACTATTCTTGATATCCAAATATCATGATCTGATCTCCTTACATATCCATCTAAACTAGCAACATTTAAAACTTGACCCCTCACCCACACCAATCCCTTACTATTTAATTTGACCACTCTTTTAATTTGAAAACCAATGTTTCCCACGTTAATGAAAGCTAAGATGCTATATATAGAACCCATTGTTTCTCCCAAATTTATTTGTTGGCAACTTTAGTTGCTTTTCCTCATTCCATATACACCTCTCATCCCACACTTTGCATGGATTTTTTCCTTAAAACTCCCAGTATGATGTACACTAAAAAACTCCAGAGATTAACAAAATATATCCTTGCCCATAAACCCGTAAAATCCAAGATAGCCCAATAAGGTTCACTTAATCATATTGAAGAATGAAACACCAGTGCCTCCTTTACATACAAAAAAGGATCCTTGAATAGCTTAGAAGATAACCCTAAATCTTTCTAAAGAACATTGTTATCAAAAAGGTTCATCTACACCATTGCTGATCTAGACACCCAATTTAATCATTCCATCTCACCATATGACATCTACTACCAACCACCTATCTTTAAAATGAACATCACACTTATAGATTTCATATGTAGGAACCTTAGTTAGAAAACCATTTCATCTTTTAGAAGCCCTATCTATTATGAGATTTGTGGTTGTTGTCATGTAATATTCAAAGACTCTCAAGGGTACCCGAGGATTTATTGTCATATAATATTCAAAGACTCTCAAGGGTACCTGAGGATTTATTGTCATATAATATTCAAAGACTCTCAAGGGTACCTAAGGATTTACACATAATACAAGGACCAAAGATGTAATGCCTTTCTCTTTCACAAGATGTTGTTGGAAATATGGCTATAGCAGAGATGACGCAGATGGTCAAGGTTGTCATTGATGGCAATCGGTTGGTTATAGAGCACGCACAAGAGATGTTGGAACACAGAATCTGAAACACAGTGCTGAAACAAAGCTGGAACACAGAAGCTGAATCACAGATGCTGGAACACAGAAGTTGAAACACAAATGCTGAAACACAAAAGCTGAAACACAAATGCTGAAACACAAATGCTGAAACACAAATGCTGGAACACAGATGTTGGAACGCAGATGCTGAAACACAGATGCTGAAACACAATGATGAAACAGAGCTGGAACTTATGCTGAAACACAGTACTGTAACAGTTGAAACACAGTAATGTTACATATGCTGAAACACAGCGCTGGGCTGAAACACAGTGCTGGAAACTATGATGAAACAACGCTGGATCTTTGCTGATCAAAACACACACCTTAGCCACGAACATGACTAGCAGCAGTAGTTACCAACCGTTCTCTTTAAGAAACACATGAATAAATCCATTCACAACGCGATTGGTGTGGCCAGCATCAAACGGCTATAATGCACAATCAACGGAGCTTAACATTGATAAATCCAGAGTTTGGCGGGGGTCCTTCATCTGCTTTGACAAGTCTAGAAGATTTTTCGAGTTGGGTGTCTCTAATCACTCTGGACGGTGGAAGGACTTTCAGTCTAAATTTAGACTGGGAGTTAAGACAGGAAGAACACAGTGTTGCATGATGTGGCATGCGTAGAGGAGGCATGCAAAGATCTAGTTCAGAAAATCAGGGAGAATGCTGGCATGCGAAAAGCAGAAGAAAGAATGAAAGAAAGGGAAACTGCAGTTGTATGATGTGGCATGCATAGAGGGGGCATGCAAAGAGCCAGTTCAGAAAATCAGGGAGAATGCTGGCATGCGAAAAGCAGAAGAAAGAATGAAAGAAAGGGAAACTGCAGTTGAAGTTGAGAAAAGAAAGGAAAACCTTTGCATGTGGAATAACAATATAATGCGTTGGAACCAAGATGGAAGGGTTGCAGAAGGGAAAAGAAGAGAGAGCTCTACAGGTGAGAAAAGGGAGAGGAGAATATGCGTGATAGGAGAAGAAGCTGAGGATGGGCTGCAGAGGACAGTGAAGCAGAGCAGCAGATCAGAGACAATGAAGAATGCAGAGCAGATCAACAGAAAGGGTAAGCAAGCTATATCCGAATGAACAAGTTGATTTGAGAAATATTTATTTTGGAAAATAAGGGTGGTAGGGTGGTGCTAGGGAGACGAATGTCTCTTTCTCTGCAAGTGGGTGCTTGTAGAATCTGAAGGTTGGTGCCTTTACTTAGTTGGTGCTGAAGTAAAAAGGAAGTCGGTGCTTCCACCCAGTGGGTGCTGGGATTCTGTGGGAGTTGGTGCTCTCATCCAGTTAGTGCTGGCAATCAGAGGTTGTAGCCTCTATGAGTTGGTGCTCATAAAAGATGAGATGTAACGCAGTTGGAGCTTGCTTAACATCTTAAGAAGACGAGGTTTTTTCC
>ML781017.1:631286-671812 GCA_009831015.1 Picea engelmannii | reverse complement strand
TCACCTGGCCAGATTAGTATAAATAGGAGGCGCTTCAGCTCGTTTGTACATACAGTGAGTCATCCAGGAAGAAAGGCACAAGTGTTGAGGAGGAGCTGCAACAACTACAGTTGTGTAGTAATTCCCTATTCAGTGTTTTGGTACTCTATCTTGTGTGCTACCTCTGGAGAAGGTGTGCTACCCTAGTTTATTTGTTGGCTCTAGTGAGGCTTTCTAAAATCATTCTTTCTGTCAAAGGTTAAGGTTCTCAGGGGTGGCTTTGTGCCCATGGTTGGATAGTGTTGAAATTAGTGCAGCTGCAAAAGCGATTCTCTACGAGGATGGCATAAGACCCTAGCTGAGATCTAGGGCCCCCAGTACACTCCTGGGTTCTTGGTTTGGGACCAAGTAGTTTGGGCCATGGAAAAAGACTCTATTATGGGCCCCCAATGTATTCTTGGGGTTCTTGGTCAAGGACCAAGCAGTAAGTCCATAGATGTGTTCTAGGGCCCCTGGATGTGTTCCAGGGAATTCTTGCTCGGTGCTTGGATTTATCCTTGGATGTGTTCCTGGGTGGTTGTTGATGTAAGTCCCTAGATGTGTTCAAGGGCCCCTGGATGTGTTCCATGGAATCCTTGCTTAAACACTTGGGTTGATCCTTGGTCTTGTACCTTGGTGGATGAAAGACCCTAGATTTGTTCTAGGGCCCCCAGATGTGTTCTGGGGTACCCTGGTCTTGAACCAGGTAGTTCTTGGTTGTGTACCAAGATGTGATGATGTGTGATATTCTTCCTCTCTCCCGGGATGGTCCATGAGACCTAGGAGAAACCACGAAGATGGACATGACCACATCATGAATGTTTCCTCTTATGCAGTTATGATAAAAGTTTATAAGTTACCATGTGTCTTGTGTGGACATGTTTTTCCATTAAAGAGGACCCCTTGACTTTGTCTTGAAGTTCCCCCTTTGATCGGTTTTGTTTCCCTTCATGTTTAATGTGATGTTAGGGTTTTATAAGTTACTTTGACTTATTTGACTATTTAATTAATATTTATATTAATTAAAATGTCTTTTATTAATTGATTTAATTTAACCCTAACCCTCTCCTAAAACTATAAAAAGAACCTACCCTCCCTTATTCTAACAGTCACTCATATCTCACACTTATTTCATTTGCTTAAGCTTGTTGTGGTTACCTCAGTCCCTCTTGGTGCGGCCCTCTTGGATTCTTTTGTTGGTTGGGAATTTTCGTTGATGTGATTGCTGAGCTAAGGACACCGCAAACCTCTCTCTCTGCTGAACGGACCTCTCTCAATTGTGCCATGGACCTCTCTTGGATTTCCCTTGGAGTTGCAGACCTCCCTCCTCCTATTGTGGGTGTCGTGGGGTTCTTCTAGCCTCACCATGAGCTGTTGCTGAGTAAGTTGAGGGTGAAACAACCTCTTTTGTTCCTCCACTTGCTATTGTTTTGTTTGTTGAATGTGTCACTGCCTCCTAGGTAGCCTTTGTCTCCTTCCCTTTATTTTCTGGTGATTTCTCTTTGCTGTCCCTGGTATCCTATAACATCTACAATTCAGTATTGGGGTTTCCCTGTAGCATCTACAATTTAGTTTTTGGATAGTGTTTTGTTTTCTTCAACCCTGTGTCCTCTTTGGCAAGACAGTCCACTCAGATCTTCGTGGAGGTCAAACCCTTGGGGTTTTGGCCCATGATCTTTAAACAAATTTTCTAAGCATACTATAGAGGACAACATTCAACATCAAGGTACATTTTGTCTGCTCAGATAAATATAAACAATGCACAACCGTTAGATTTGTAAACACATAATATATTGTTCCATAGGATATAAAAAGGAAGAAAGCAGCAGAGAGAAGTGATAAATTGTGAAGCAAGAAATGCAGAGAAAAGAACAGAGTAGAAAACAGTATATTGTATATTAGGAATGTAAGAAGAAAGTACAATGAAAAGAGTACTATGAGAAAAGTACTATGAAAAGGGAAAATAGATGAGATAAATAGGCTCAAGCAAATCAAGAAATGAAAGTACACCTGGACAGGACAGCTGGCAATGTACAGTTAGCCTGTTGAGGTTACATTATATTTAACACTCCCTCTTAAACTCAACAGTTACAAACATCAGCACTGATGATGCCTAAGTGTTGTGTCTGAAAATCAAAAACAGATTTTCCTAGTGGCTTTGTGAAGATATCTAGGAGCTGATCTCGAGAACCACAAAATTCAAGTGCAATATCACCATTATTGACTAGCTCGTGGATGAAGTGAAAGCGAGTGTCAATGTGTTTGCTTTTCTTATGAAACACATGATTTTTGGATAGAGAAATTGCTAAGGTATTGTCACAGAAAATAGGAGTTGGATCCTTTTTTGTATGTGACATATCTTTCAATATTCTTCTCAGCCACACAACTTGACAAGAAGATGAAGTAGCAGCAACATACTCTGCCTCTGCAGAAGATATTGAGACGATTGGTTGCTTCTTTAATGCCCATGAAATCAGGTTCGAGCCCAGGTGAAAAACATGCCCTCAGGTGCTTTTCCTGTCATCTAGGCTGCCTGCAAAATCACTGTCTGTGTAACCAGTGACATGAGTATCATCAGATTTAGTGTACCATAAGACAAAATTAAGAGTTCCTGTAACATATCTGAGAATCCGTTTCACCATTTTCCAATGAGAATCTTTGGGGGATTCCATGAATCTGGAAACAAGGCTGGTTGCATACATAATATCAGGCCTAGTTGCTGTAAGATACAACAAACTGCCTACTAAACTTTTGTACAGAGTAGGATCCACTGTAGGGCCTTCATCATTCTTGCTCAATTTTGTGCCTAGTGGTATAGGGGTTTCTGTTGGATTGCATTCTTCCATGCAGAATCTTTTGATGATGCCTGCTGCATACTTTTTCTAACAGACAAAAATTCCTTTGGTTGATTGATCAACCTCAATCCCAAAAAAATACTTCATTATGCCAAGATCCGTCATCTCAAACTCAGATTGCATGGCATGTTTAAAACTAGTTAACTCAAGATTTCCAGTATATATCATGTCATCAACATATAAACATACAATCAAAATTTTACCATGCTGATTTGTTTTGGTGTAAAGAGTTGGCTCATTTTGGCTTCTACTGAAACCACTTTTGATCAGGTAAGTGTCAATTCTATTGTACCAAGCTCTTGGAGCTTGCATTAAACCATACAAGGCCTTCTTCAACCGATATACTTTGGCTGGTTGCTCTTGGACTTCAAATCCAGGTGGTTGATCGACATAAACTTCTTCTTCTAAGAAGCCATTCAAGAAAGCTGACTTGGCATCCATCTGATGTACGTGCCAGTTGTGTTGGGCTGCTATGGCCAATAGAGTCCTTACAGTATCTAATCTTTCTACTGGAGTAAAAGTTTCACCATAATCAGTACCTGGTTGTTGTGATAATCCTTTGGCAACAAGTCTTGCCTTGTGTTTTTCAATCTGTCCTTTTTCATTGAGTTTAGTTTTATAAACCCACTTGACACCAATACTTTTCTTGTGGCTGGGAAAATAAAAAAGATCCCATGTATTGTTCTTCTCAATGGAGTCAATCTCTTGGTTCATGGCATGAACCCAATGTGGCTCCTTAGCTTCTTCTTTAAAATATGTAGGTTGACATGACATTAATGAAAAAATATTGTGTTGTCTAATGTCATCCAATTGTTGATGTATTTCTCTCAAACTTCGAGTTCTCTGATTTTGAATTTGAGAGGATGAGTCTCTGCTTGAAGTTGAGTCATCCTGAGAATTTTCAGGTTGTCTTTGTACCTGCAATCTTGGAAAATAAGGTAGAGGTACTTGTTGTCCTGAATTTTCTGTGTTTTCAGAACTTGGCAGCAATGGATTTTGACTGTCCATTTGTTGATTTTCAGATTCATTCTAGAGTTGATTTTCCAGAAATTTTACATCTCTGCTGAGAATTAGTTTCTTTGAGATTGGATTATAAAGTTTGTAAGCTTTAGATGTTTCACTGTATCCAGTGAATATACATTTCTCACTTATGTCATCAAGTTTCTTCCTTAATTCAGAAGGTATGTGAGCGTATGCTATGCATCTGAATGTCCTTATATGCGCAACATTGAGCTTTGTCCCACTACATGCTTCTTGAGGGACTTTCATCTTCAGTTTTGTGGTTGGAGACCTATTCAAGAGGTAAGTTGAGCATGTTACGGCTTCAGCCCAAAAAGTATTTGACAAACTTTTCTCTTTGAGTAGGCTTCTTGCCATGTTCATTATTGTCTGATTTTTCCTTTCAGCCACTCCATTCTGTTGTGGAGTATACCTGGCTGTAGTTTGCATGATAATGCCTTGTGATTTGCAGAAATTTGCAAATTCGTTAGAGTTGTATTCTCCTCCTCCATCTGACCTAAGAGCTTTTATATATTTGCCACTCTGTTTTTCAGCTTCTGCTTTGAATTCCTTGAATTTTGCAAAAGTTTCAGACTTGTGTCTGAGAAAATAGATCTAGATTTTCCTACTAAAGTCATCAATAAATGTTAGAAAATAAAAGCTACCACCTATGGACTCTGTTTGCATTGGTCCACATAGGTCAGTGTGAACAAGTTCGAGATGTTGTTTAGCTTGAGTTGAGGACTGTGGAAAATTAGTTCTCTTATGTTTTTCAAGTATGCAAGACTCACATGGGGGAATTTGCTCTTTAAATATAGGAAGACCTTTGACCATGGAGTGCTTATGTAGAACACTTAGACTCTAAAAGGGTAGATGTCCAAATCTTGTATGCCAAACCATAGTTTCATTGGGGGTGGATGCACTTTGTGCATATGTTTGGTTCATATTTGCAGTTTTGAGGGTAAGGGGAAACATCCTATAATGAGTCATTTGGATTTCAGAAATCAATTTTCTGCTGGGGGATTTGTCATATATCCTACAAGATGCTCCCTCAAAAAGTACCTTATAGCCATGTTCAATGAGTTGTCCTACACTTAGCAGATTATGTTTCAGATCTGGAACATGATAAACATTGTTTATGTCATTCTTTACATTTTGTTTAGTAAGAATAGGAATAGTTCCTTGAACTTTGACTAAGGAATCATTTCCAAGTGTAATATCAGATGAGATTGAAGTGTCAATGCATGAAAGTAAATCTTTGTTACCTGTCATGTGATTGTTTCATCCACTGTCCAACAACTAGAGATCTTTAGGTTGTTCATCAGACTTGTGGCATGAGAGAAACATACCTCCTAAGGTTTCTCCCATATGATTTGACACATGTGCTCTACCTAAGAGCTAATCTGATTGCTTCTTCCTGCATTCGGATTCATAGTGCCAATACTTTTTGCAGTAATACCATTGTATGCTTGATTTTTCATTTGATCTTCTCCCTCTGCCTCTCTTAGGCTGAAAACTCTGATTCTGATTTTGTTATCTGTGTCCTTGGAAATGTTGATTCGGGTGTTGTTGTCTGTGTCCTCCACTAGAGTGAGGGTTGGGACTACTCCCTCTTCCTTGGTGACCTCTTCTTCTCCCTATGCCCCTCCCTCTGCTGAAGGAGAATTGTGTATTGAAAGCATTGGAGATTGACACATCTGAGAGATACAGTCTGGTCTCATGTGTCAACAAGGAACCGATTAGTTCATCTGTTGAAAAATGTGACAGATCCTTGGATTCAAGGATTGTTGTAAAGACCATTTTGAATTTAGTTGGTAAAATTCTGAGGACTCTCTCAACAATGCGTTGATCAGTGATTGCTTCACCGGTCAATCTGATCTGGTTCACAATGCCCATGACTCTGGTCATGAACTGATCCACATTTTCAGACTCTGTCAATCTTAGAGTCTTGAATTGCATCTTCAAGGTCTGCAGTTTGACTGTTTTGACCCTGTCATTTCCTTGGTAGGCTGATTTAAGGATGTCCCAGGCCTGTTTTGAAGTACCAGTGCCTGTGATTTTTGAGAAAATCGAGTCATCCACTGAATTTTGAATCCAAATTTTTTCTTTATTCTCTCTGTTCCTCTGAGTTGCTTGAGCAATTCTCTGTTGGTTTGTTATGGCAGCAAGTTCTGTTGGATCTGGTTCCACATATCCAAGATCCACTGGATCCCAGGACTCTTGTGCTTGCAGGAATGATCTCATTCGAAGAGACCAAAACTCATAATTCTTTCCAAGAAGAATCGGACCCTGAGTTGGTCCTAAATTGCTAGACGTTGCCATCTTTAAAGAATTTAGCCAAAACATAAAGAAAATGTTTGGAAATTTCAGATTTACTTGTCTCCTGCGCATGAAGAAATTTGTTGCAGTGACTTTGGGACTTTGTGATTCGGAATTTCACGTATCGCGACTTTGGTCAAGCTCGATCTGACTATCCGAGCGAAAGATCTACTGATTCAAGGCTCTGAGCTATGTTCTTTAGCAACTATAATACTGCAACAACTGTAGCCCCTTTAATGATGGAATAGGGCTTTCTGAGTTTACTCGAGAGCCAAAGAAGGTTTAGCTTCTCATATGACCATGGGAAGAAAAACCCAAGTGCTACGGGCTTTCACATTTCGATGCTGAAGGTAGAAGTTCCTTCGAATAGCCGAAATGCAAAATTGCTTCAAGGATCAACGATCCTCATTGATTTGAGATCAACGGCCACAATTTCTTTGGAATATTGTGATCAACGATCTACGACCCTCCACAATCGGAGATCTAACTGTCTAGATCTACACTCGATCAACGACTCAGATTATTTCAGAATCTTGCGTATCGCGAGTTCACAAGACTCTCGCCTCTGATTTCCCGGTAGCCAAAATCACGATGGTGCTTGCATCGACGGTCCAGATCCTCCTATGATCTGACGGTCCATATCCTTTTGGGATTTCGCGAATCAGTATTTCGTAACTCTTGAACTCTCGTCACGATGTTCTCCAAACCCTGAACTCCGAAATGCCAAAATTTTGATGGCCCTTGGATCTGCTACCACCTGTCCTCTTAGATGGACGGTCCTGATTCTATAACAAAATCTTCTTTCCCCAGTCTTCACCTTCGTTCTCCTGATGCAAAAAAAAAACGTCGATGGCTTTTGGATCTTCGCCACCTGTCACTCCAGATCCAACAGTTGGAGTGATTTCGGAATTTCATGTATCAGGGTATGGAGTGCAGTCTCCTTTGCTCGTCCAACTCGCGATTCCTGATTTCACAATAGCGTCAAATCGACGACGCATGATCTTTCTTGATCCAACGGTTCAGATCGAGTCGTGATTTCACGATTCACGAATTCTCACCGCAGTGTTCTCTGACCTTTACTCCCTGCGAGTCAGCGAAATGCCGAGATCTCGCCACATGTCCTCCTTGATGGATGGTCTCAACGATTTCTGGATTTCATGAATTTGCAAGTCGGCTTTTCTCCTTTGTGCTCTAGAGGACTAAACCTTGTGCACTTTCTCCTGGATCCGACGACTATCGGTCCTCTGCGCTAAATTTGACGGTTGAAAATCTTCTTCCTTTTCCGCCCGCTCCACGTCCTTTTTTAACTCGATTCACGCCTCAGATCTGTTAGCGGGACCGATCTTATGGCTGCGTCTGTCTGTTCCTGGCTACTTTAGCGTGTTCTTTGCTGTTCTTGCAAATATTTTCTCCTAAAGCAAGAAATTCGTGAATCTTTCACGAATTGAAGGACTTTCATGAATTCTTTAAATCTTTCACGAGTTTGTGAAATTTTCCCGAATTCTTTAAACGTTTCTGCCTTCTGTAGCAATCTTTTATGAATTTGAAGGAATTTCGGGAGATCTTTAAACGATTCTGCCTTCTGCAGCTCTGACTCCTCAATCTTTTGAGCATATTGCGCTCTGCTTCCTCGTGTGTGCTTTCTACTACGATCTTTTGAGCGGAATGCGAACAACGACTTTCTCTCCAGACTTTGTGAAGAAGCTCGCATCCTATGCTCTCGTAAATAGTGAAAGCTTTGCACTGTCGAGGATCGTGCTGCTCTCGAGGCTGTGTGGAGAGGCTTACTGTTGAAACTATGATATCATGATAAATTGTGAAGCAGGAAATGTAGAGAAAAGAACAGAGAAAAAAACAGTATATTGTATATTAGGAATGTAAGAAGAAAGTACAATGAAAAGAGTACTATGCAAAGGGAAAATAGCTGAGCTAAATAGGCTCAAGCAAATCAAGAAATGAAAGTACACCTGACCAGGACAGCTAGCAGTGTACAGTCAGCCTGTTGAGGTTACATTATATTTAACAAGAAGGGGAAAAGAGATTTGCTTACCTTGACACCGTAAAGGTACCGATGTTTCATAGGCAGTCACAAAGGATGTGATTCAGAAAACGAGGAAAGCAGTCATCCAATGATGAAGGATGGGAGTTGTTTTTGCATTGGAGTTTTCAAAAAATGGATAGAGAATGAAATAGAGGATGTTGCCAGACAAATAACAATGAGCTGTAACTTTTACACCTACGGCCATTTGTTTGGCAATTCCTCCATTTTTTTTCACAACCGATAAAACCCCTCTATCAAAGAACTCTCACCCTTCCTCTATGGCGGCCAACGCTAATCCTAAGTCAACCCCTATGTTGGTTGCGTTGGCAATAACTCCCTCCGCCTTCATTGCAGTTGTTCACGTAGGGTTTGAAGTAGCCTCCACATTTCCCAATCTCTGATCCGCACAAGAAAAGCAGGAGGCAATGGCGAGTGCATAAATTGTTTTGGCCGGAGTGGGATTGAGACTTGGCTCGCGTTGGTTCGATGAACCGCTGGATAGATATTGCCCGCGTCCCATGTGTTTCATGAGACTCGCAGGCGTTCGACACGTGTGTGAAGTTGGGAATGGAGAAAGAAAAATAAATAACAATTAGGGTTTTGACCAAGTCCGTCCGCACCTAAATACGTCGTAGTTTAAAAGTTCTACTAAATGACATTTTTTCCATGATATTTTTTTTGGGACATTTTTCTGAAATTTGAAATTTGGGGAGAAATTGTTATTTTTATGTAATCTTAGTGCCCTAGGGGTTTTTCAGTATGCTGAACCTATTTTTGCATTCAAAAATGGATTTTAAACAACACAAAATAATGATTTCTTACAAATTAAGGCAAAACCCCTAAATAACATTGGTTTTACTAATTTGTGTATTTTAAACATGCACTCCTTAAATTGAAATTTGACTAAGAACATACTCTATCTTGTTAAATTGACATAATGGCTATTTAAATTGGGTTTAACAAAATTATAACATGCTATGGTTCTCTTAGTCACTCTTACTTATTACATTGGAAACATCATGACTTTGGTTTTTCTTTTTGAATAAATTCTATTTCAATACACTTATGTCTATTTCAGAGTCAGAAATTTATGGCACTTCGGGTAATGTAATATAATATGTGTATTGAGAAGGAAACAGTTGTGCTTCACCTGCAAAGAACCTTGGGACCTAACACACAAATGCATGGGCAAGGACAAGGCTCACTACATTGAAGTGATCTCTGATGATGAGGAGGAGGAAGGTTTCGGCCACCTACAGAACATAGAGGCAGATCCCACATAAAACACAGAAGAGGAGGATGCAATTCTTGACCTTGTAGCAGATGAGAAGATAACACTAGCATCCATTAGCGGGGTACCTAAATTCAACACTTTCAAGATGAGAGGGGTGCTACAAGGGCAGAAGGTTTCAGTTTTCATTGATGGGGGTGCTTCACACAACTTCATTGATTCAACCCTACTACAAAGAAGACACATACCTACAGTTGAATTTTAGGGGTTTCGTGTAGAGGTAATAGGGGGGCGCACTATGCCTTGTGACAGATACATTCTAGGAATGAATCTTACATTGGGAAGGCATGATTTGGCACAATATTTCTATGTAATGGACCTTCCAGAAAGAAAAATCATCCATGGAGTTCAATGGCTTAGTACATTAGGGCCAATCACTAAAAATTACAAGACCATGGAGATGTCTTTCACAGAGGAAAATGGGAAAAATGCAGTTCTTAGGAGCATGACAGGAAACACACCAACAATGGTGACAACAAAGCGCATGGAGGCCATCTTCTAGAGGGAAGACAATGCATATGCAACATAATGTAGAATATTGGTTAGGGTGGATAGGAAATGGGATACTCACTACTCACCAGAGATTCAGAGAATCATTGGCATGCACATCAAGGTCTTTGAACCCATACCTCCAGGAAAAACCACCAGATAGGGGATTTGAGCACATCATAGAATTGGAGGAGGGAGCGAAACCTATCATCACCACTCCCTACAGGCACCCCAAGAAATATAAATACAAGATTGAGAAGGCCATTAAAGAAATATTAGACATCGGCCACATTAAGCCAAGTTCCAGCCCCTTTGCATCTTTAGTAATATTGGTGAAAAAGAAGTATGGGACCATGGGCATGTGTATTGACTACATGGATTTAAATAAGAAGACAATCAAGAATAGATACACCATCCCGAGGATTGATGAGCTATTGGATGAGCTCCATGGGGCCATATACTTCACAAAGATTGACTTGCGCTTTGACTATCATCAGATAAAGATGAGGGAGCAAGATGTCCCCAAGACTGCTTTCCGATGCCACTATGGTCACTATGAGATCTTGGTGATTCCTTTTGGGTTGACTAATGCACCAACCACCTTCCAATCTTGCGTGAACCATGTTTTCAACAAGCAACTAACGAAGTTCCTCTTAGTCTTCTTTGATGACTTGTTGATCTATAACAAAACTTGGGAGGAGTATCTTCAACATGTAGAGCAGATTTTGGCTATCATGGAAGATCAAACTTTATATGCTAAGGAATCCCAATTGAGTTTGGAATGACGTAGGTCCTTTATTTACGACACATCATTGGGGTAAAAGGGGTACATGTACACCAAGAGAAGATACAAGCTATACTTGACTGGCCCACACCTAAGACCCTCAAATAATTGAAGGGGTTTCTTGGCATCTATTGCTATTACAAGAGGTTTTTCAAAAGCTTCTCTCAACTTTGCGCACCTTTGACCGATTTGACTAGGAAAGGGCCATTCAGGTGGAGTCCAGAAGCATAGTTGACCTTTGACAAAATGAAGAAGGTGATGAGTACTTATCCAATATTGGCTCTACCAAATTTCGCACAACCTTTTACAGTGGACTGTGATGTCTCAGGGGAAGGCATTGGAGCAGTGCTTATGCAAAATAGACACCCTATTGTCTATGAAAGACGAAAATTGAGGGGTCCTGAGCTTCTCTACACCATCTATGACAAAGAGATGCTAGCCATCATGCATGCATTGGCTAAGTTCAGGTAATATTTGGTTGGGGCAAAATTCGTTGTGAGGACATATCACAACAGCCTCAAGTACTTTCTGGATCAGAAGGGATTGAATGAGAGGAAACAAAAATGGGTGAGAAAAATCTAGACTTATGAATTTGACATTGTGTTTGTCAAAGGGAAGAATAATGTGGTGGCAGATGCCTTATCCAGAAGACCATCAGTTTATTCCATGATCGACATCTCAATGGACTGGAAGGCCCACCTTTTGGTGGAATACTCAAAGAATAGATTTGCATGCGAATTGATGGATGGACATGTTCAAGATGACAACTTTAGAATTATGGATGACATCATATACTACAAGGGCCGAATATTCTTGGTCCCCAAATCAACCTTTAAAGACAAAGTGCTACAAGCATGTCATGATTCACCAGTAGTAGGGCATCAAGGGCTCATCAAGACATACAGGCAGATATGAGAGATATTCGCTTGGAAGGGCTTGAAGGAAGATGTGATAAGACACATCAAGTAGTGCACCACTTGTTAGGTAAACAAGGATGAACACACTAACCCAACAGGATTACTGCAACCACTTCCCATCCCTAAGCAAAAATGGGAAAGCATATCTATGGATTTCATCACAGGATTTCCCAAGGACCAGGGAAAAGACTGCATGTTCATGGTGGTAGACAGGTTAACTAAGTTTGTGCACTTTTTCTCCATTACCACAGACAATAGTGTAGTACAAGTTGCAGATTTTTTCTTCCAGGAGATCTTCAGATTGCATGGTTTACCCAAAATCCTTGTGAGTGACAGGGACAACAGATTTATGAGCACCTTTTGGTAGGAACTATTCAGGTTGGTAGGTACGACCTTAACCCCTAGTACCAGCTATCATCCTCAAACAGATGGCCAAACAAATATAGTCAACAAATGGGTTGAAGGCTACCTTAGGAATTATGTGTCAGGGCAGCAAAATGCATGATTTAAATGGCTTCATTTGGGGGAATATTGCTACAAAACCACCCATCATATGTCTATTGGTATGACACCATTTAGAGCCTTATACAGTTATGACCCCATCTCATTTGTGGAGATTGTCTTTGGCGACAACAAGGATCCCATGGTTTAGGATTGGATTCAGCAGAGTCAGGATATACTTAGAGAACTTAAGGATCACCTGCAAAGGGCACAAAATCAACAAAAGATACAGGAAGATAAACATAGGGTGGAGCACACATTTGAGGTTGGTGATTTGGTTTATCAGAGGCTTCATCCATACATACATGCATCCATTAAGAGGAGTGTCACAGAAAATCTCCATCCTCGCTTTATTGGTCCATACAGGGTCAACAAAAAGGTAGGGCCCTTGGCATATGAGCTTGATCTACCACAGGGAAACAAAATACACAATGTTTTCCATGTGTCATGCTTGAAGAGAGCCATTGGTAAGCACATCATTCCTATTAAGGAATTGCCACCTTTGGATGAAGAAGGAAATTTGTTACTAATACCAGAGGAGATATTAGAATTATGAGAGAAGAAGTTAAGGAAGAGAAGCATCAAGGAATATTTGGTCAAGTGGAAGAATCTACCCATGGAGGATGCTACTTAGGAAGGTGAACATATGCTCGAGGAGATAGGTCTAGAATTGCTTGTGGGCAAGTGATTTCTAGCAAGAGAGACTGTAATGTCCCCCACTTGATGAAGAGGTTTGGAGAGACTCAATAGTCTATTTGTCCCCACTAGACTATAGTTTCATGCGTCACAGGGACAAGATCAACCAAAAGTCATTGCCTAAGTACAACGTTATATTATTGAGTTCACTTTGGGAGAAAAAGGCTAACTCAATGAAAGAAAAGAACATGTGGAGAAAATCTAGGAGTTAAACCTAGGGGTTAACTAACTCAATAGAAGAATAGATTGGGGGTATAAAAGAAAGGAATGGCACACTTCTAAATCATTATGGATTATTATCATATTTTTCATTTGGGATCTTGAGCACAAGCAGTTTTTAGGGTTTTGAGACTAAAACCTTAGAGATCGACTCTATGGTGAAAGATTCCACCTTCCTTGATCCAAGCTTGGTCCCAGAGGTGCAACATTCTTCCCACACCATTCTACAACATTACAGAGGTTAGATTCATTGGCAGAAGAGTAATAGTGTGTAGCCTAAGGGGGTTTCCAGCAGGAGGGCACACCATCTTGAAGAGATCAGTTCGATCTGAAGCGAGGAGGAGTTGGGAAAAGGAACATTTGGGTATTCTTTGTATGGTCCAGGACATCATTTCTAGCCTATTCAGGAGGAGGTTTCTCCAGCACATTATTTCCTAGAGTTTGGCACGAGTTGGAGAAGAGAGGGGCGCACTACAGAAGGATGTTTTCATCATTTGCTGGCTCAGATCTTCATTGTCCATATTAAAACTTCACCAGTGGGGTTGCATTGCCCTGATCTATCATCTCCGTGATTTTTTTAGCAGTTGGAGGTCTCTAGAAGAGAGGCCGAAATATTGGATCTTCAGTCATTCAGAAGGGCACAAACCAATTAAGGGTTTGCTCATTTGGAGGGCCAAAACCTCACCAATCAGCCTGAGACTTTTCCAGGAGGGTTCTAGGGGCCCGATCTACATTTCAGGAGAGTTTTGAGTCATTTGAAGCACATGAAGAGGAGGACCGAAATCTATTGTATGTACAACCACGAGGATAATGCGCAACTCAGCCAGTTTGAGGGTTTTTCACTTCATAGGGCCAGGGTTTCATCTTATCATTCATCATTTTCACCTATTGACCTTTGGAGGCTTGTATCTTCTCATCAAGGTGGCTTTGGAGGCTACTATCATCAATATTGTTTATTATTGTATCAGTGATCATTCCAGTTCAGATACTATTGTGGTTTTCTTCCAGATCTGTAGATCTCTGGTTACAGGATCTATCTACTATTTAAATAAAGGTCAGATCTAACATTTTTTTCTCTATATTGGTGTTCTTATTGTATCTTGTATTTTTTTATGATATGTGCTTCAGATCTATCATTACATTGTTAAAACCACCATAATATATCCCTAATGCACAACTTCATGAGTAAACCTGCAAACACACATCCAAACAACAATAAACAGTGAGCAATTAGTGTTTCCAGCAAAAAAATTGGCTTGGAAACATTACAGTGGCATTAGAGAGTTGATCCTCCCAGCGAGTGGGGATTAGCACATGTAGATGTTCAGTGGTATTTACATGGGTAGACACAGGAAGCAGATATGTGAAACATAGGCAGAGATGGAGGGTTCAGGTGAGGATAGTGAGCCACAGATTCTAGTAGGTTTTGCAAAGGAGTTACAACACTCCATAAATCAGACACAAAGTTCACTTGAACATCATCTACAGGAAAATAAGGAAACTATGTGCAAGGGACAAGATAAAATAAGAGAGACCTTGGAGAAGATAAATTCCAATCAGATGAATATTTTGCAACTCCTACTATAAATGACCCATGGAGGGAAGGGACCAAAAATTTATGCAAACAAGAAATCCAATGGGTCTCATGGGGGCACTAGACCTCATCAAGAGCATATCCCTCACTACCACATTGAGGGATAGAGTTATGGAGGAGGGGTTCCTCAGGGGCCAACACACAATAGGACTACCCCTAGACCCTACCTACCTAAATTCTTGGATAACCAACCACAACACAACTACGATGATGAAATTTAGGACAATTTTGAGCAGTATGGCAGGGACTATAACTCATTGAGTGCAGGGTTCTAGAGGCAAGTCACACTGGATCAGTATCATGAGATCATTTTTAGGGTTAAACTTAAACTGTATCAAAGGTAAAACTATGAATTGGAGCACAGGGCAGGAAAGATGGAGATCCCATACTTTGATGGATCTTCCAAGGTGACTGCGCAAGCATGGGTGTAGAAAATTGATACCTATCTACAACTTAACCCAATGAGAGATATGGATACCATCAAGTTTTCCACCATGTACTTGGAGGGAAAATCTCATGATTGGTGGTACCATGGGTTAACTACACTGGGTCACAATCAAATCACTACTTACACAGAGTTTACACAGAGGTTCATTGACAGGTTTGACCAGGGGGATCCAGAGATACCTTTTAAGGAACTCACCCAGCTTAGACAGACAACATCACCAAAGGTATACATAGAAGAGTTTTAGAGGATAGCATTTATGGTGTAGGATGTTTCTCAAGAGAGACTTATGATGCTCTTCATAGAGGGGTTGATGAATCCCTTAAGGGGTTGGGTCAAGGATTTTAAGCCTACCAACTTGCATGATGCTATATGGAAGAGTAGGGACTTGGAATCAACAAAAAATACAAGATTTACCCCTAGACCTCCTCTAAACCAAGGGGTTAGAGACCAAAGACCTCCTATAAACCAAGGGGGGAGAGACCAAAGGGGGTTTGATCGAGGTAGAGGTAGACTGGATGAGACCACTAGGAGGAAATTGAGAAGGAAGCAATTGTGCTTCACCTGCAAAGAGCCTTGGGACCCAACACACAAATGCATGGGCAAGGGAAAGGATCACTACATTGAAGTGATCTATGATGATGAGGAGGAGGAAGTTTTTGACCACCTACAGAACATAGAGGTGGATCCCACAGAAAATGCGGAAGAGGAGGATGCAAGTCATGACCTTGCAACAGATGAGAAGGTAACACTAGCATCCATCAGCGGGGTATCTAAATTCAACACTTTCAAGATGAGAGGGGTAATACTAGGGTAGAAGATTTCAGTTTTCATTGATGGGGGTGCTTCACACAACTTCATTGATTCAACCCTACTACAAAGAAAACACATACCTACAGTTGAATTTGAGGGGTTTCGTGTGGAGGTAGTAGTGGGGCGCACTATGCCTTGTGATAGATACATTCCAGGAATAAAGCTTACATTGGGAAGACATGATTTGGCATAATATTTCTATGTAATGGACCTTCCAAACACCAACATCATCCTTGGAGTTCAGTGGCTTAGTACATTGGGGCCAATCACTACAAATTACAAGACCATGGAGATGTATTTCACAGAGGAAAATGGGAAAAAGGTGGTTGACAGGGGCATTACAGGAAACACACCAAGAGTTGTGAAAATAAAGTGCATGGAGGCCATCTTTAGGAGGGAAGACATTTCATATGCAACAAAATGTAGAATATTGGTTAGGATGGATAGGAAAGGGGATACTCACTACTAACCAGAGATTCAAAGAATCATTGACAGGCACAACAAGTTATTTGAACCCATACCACCAGGAGCACCATCGGATAGGGTGTTTGAGCACATCATAGAGTTGGAGGAGGGAGCGAAACCTATCATCACCACTCCCTACAGGAACACCAATAAACATAAAGATGAGATTGAGAAGGGCATTAAAGAACTATTAGACATGGGCCACATTAGGCCAAGTTTCAATCCCTTTGCATCTTCAGTAGTATTGGTCAAAAAGAAGGATGGGACCATGCACATGTGTATTGACTATAGGGATTTAAATAAGAAGACAATCAAGAATAGATACCCCATCCCGAGGATTGATGAGCTATTGGATGAGCTCCATGGGGTCGTATACTTCACAAATATTGACTTGCGCTCTGGCTATCATCATATAAAGATGAGGGAGCAAGATGTCCCCAAGACTACTTTCTGATGCCACTATGGTCACTATGAGTTTTTGGTGATGCCTTTTGGGCTGACTAATGCACCAACCACCTTTCAATATTGCATGAACCGTGTTTTGAACAAGGAACTAAGGTACTTCCTCTTAGTCTTCTTTGATGACTTGTTGATCTATATCAAAACTTGGGAGGAGCATCTTCAACATGTAGAGCATATTTTGGCTATCATGGAAGAGCAATCTTTATATGTTAAGAAATCCAAATGTGAGTTTGGAATGACAGAGGTCCTTTATTTATGGCACATCATTGGGGTAAAAGGAGTACAAGTACACCAAGAGAAGATACAAGCTATACTTGACTGACCCACACCTGAGACCCTCACATAATTGAAGGGGTTTCTTGGCATCTGTTGCTATTATAGGAGGTTTGTCAAAGGATTAAATGGCTTCATTTATGGGAATATTGCTACAACACCACTCATCATATGTCTATTGGTATGCCACCATTTAGAGATTTATACAATTATGACCCCTTCTCATTTATGGAGATTGTCTTTGGTGAAAACATGGCTCCCATGGTTCAGGATTGGATTCAACATAGTCAGGATATATTGAGAGAACTTAAGGATCACCTGCAAAGGGCACAAAATCAATAGAAGATACATGAAGAAAATAACATGGTGGAGCGCACGTTTGAGGTTGGTGATTTGGTTTATCTGAGGCTTCAACCATATAGACATGCATCCATTAAGAGGAGTGGCACAAAAAATCTCCAACCTCGCTTTTTTGGTCCATACAGGGTCAATAGAAAGGTAATGGTTGTGGCATATGAGCTTGATCTACCACAGGGCATCAAAATAAATAATGGTTTCCATGTGTCATTCTTGAAGAGAGCGATTGGTAAGCACATCATTCCCATTGAGGAATTGCCACCTTTGGATGAAGAATGACAGTTGATCTTAATACCAGAGGAGATATTAGAACTCCAGGAGAAGACTTTAAGGAAGAGAAGCATAAATGAATATTTGGTCAAGTGGAAGAATCTACCCATGGAGGATGCTACTTGGGGAGGTGAACAAATGCTCTTGGAGACAGGTCCATAATTGCTTGTGGGCAAGCAATTTCTAGCAGGGGAGACTATAATGTCCCCCACCTCTTGATGAAGAGGTTTGGAGAGACTCAGTAGCCTAGTTGTCCCCACTAGACTATAGTCTCATGCATCACGGGGACAAAGTAAACCATAAGTCATTGCCTAAGTACAATGGTATATTATTGAGTTGACTTTGGGAGAAAAAGGGTAACTTAATGAGAGAAAATAACATGTGGAGAAAAGCTAGGAGTTAACCCTAGGGCTTAAATAACTCAATAAAAGAATAGATTGGGGGTATAAAATAAAGGAAGGGTGCACTTCTAAAGCAGTCTGGATTGTTATCATATTTTGCATTTGGGCTCTTGAGAACAAGCAATTTTGAGAGTTTTGAGACTAAAACCCTAGATATCAACTCGATGGTGAAATATTCCACCTTCCTTGATCCAATCTTGGTCTTGGAGGTGTAACATTCCTCCCACACCATTCTATAGCATTACAGAGGAAAATTCATTGGCTGAAGAGTAATAATGCGCAACCTAAGGGGGTTTTTAGTAGGAGGGCGCACCATCTTGAAGAGATCAATTTGATCTAAAGTGAGGAGAAGGATTTGGGTATTCTTTGTATGGTCCAACACATCAATTCTATCCTATTCAGGAGGAGGTTTCCTAAGCAGATTATTTCCTAGAGTTTGACACGAGTTGGAGAAGAGAGGGGCGCACTGCAGAAGGAGGTTTTCATCATTTGGTGGCTCAAATCTTCATTGTTCGTCTTGAGACTTCACTAGTGGGGTTGCATTTCCCCGATCTATCATCTCAGTGATTTTTGTAGCAATTGGAGGTCTCTAGAAGACAGGCCGAAATATTGGATCTCCAGTCATCTAGGAGGGTGCAAACCAGTTAAGGATTTGCTCATTTGGAGAGCCAAAACCTCAACATTCAGCTTGATACTTTTCCAGGAGGGTTCTACGGGCCCGATCTATATTCCAGGAGAGTTTTGAGTCATTTGGAGCACATGAAGAGGAGGTCCGAAATCTACGGTATCTACAACCACCAGGATAGTGCACAATTAAACCAGTTTGATGGTTGGGCACTTAATAGGGCCATGGTTTCGTCTTATCATGTTGAAATATTGTAACTGCAAAGAGTATTCTATTTATTATTGATGTATTATTCATTAGATCAATCCCCTTTTGTGGATTGATCACGTCGGGCATTGTAAATGACCAAATCCCCTTTTGTGGATTGGTCAAGCCCTAATTATAATATGCATAATGAGAATTCGGCTCCCCAGAATTAATTAAAGTGGTTATAACCACCCCGAAGGAGAAGTTGGCTCTGCCAGTGAAAAGACACGTCATTTCAACACCTGCCAGATTGTATAAATAAAGGAGGCCAACACCTCATTTGTTCACCCACTCACTTGTTCATCAGAGCGCAAGTTTGGAGCTACAGTTGGAGAAGAAGGAAGAGAGAGAGAGAGGCACATTACTTGGGAGAGGACTTTCTGTAGTGTTTGGTTTATTCTCTTGGCATTCTGTTGGCTATCTATAATAAGGAAGTTTTTGCTAGGTTTTCTCCCCCATGGGGGTTCCCCAGGATAAATGATGTGTCTCTTATGATTGTATTTTTTCTCAGTGATCCTATCTATGCTATGGTTATCTAGTTAATTGAAAAGAAACCTAATAATAGATTAAACTCTAATATGGTATCAGAGCCAAGATGAAGAGAGCATCTTTCACAATAAGAAGAAAAACGTCAGTTTTGTCGTACATGAAATTTAGGGCTTTTATTAAAGAAGAATTTCAGCCCAAAACCCATCTAGAAAAGTGCACCCTACCCTAGTGAAGCTTTTGGCATCCTCAATGCACCTTTTTAGTGGATAGAACTCACAGAGAGTGAAACCCTAGTTTTCACCGGTACCAGAAGTACCAAAAAACCATAAGCACCAGAAAATCAGAAGTACCCGAAAACTAGAAGCACCAGTCCAGAAATCCGTAGGTCAAGTTTGATGTGGTAAATTTTGGATTTTTAGAAATCTGTCTGCACCAACTTACTTGCCTGAGCTTAGCACATCTATCCCCTGGATCATAATTTCAAAATTTGAAGTTCGAAAAATTAGGGTTTCCTCATAAGACCCTAAATTGCAGTTGCAGTTTCAGAATCTGTTGCAATATCAATTGCAGTTGCAATATCAGTTGAAGTATCAGCTGCAGTACTAGTTGAAGTCACCCTTGAAGTTCTTAAGAGTTGGTAATTATTACCACTGCTACCAGATGGTGCCACTACCTGCAAATGCTATCAGAGGTATGTACTCACATATGTTTAAATTGATAATCTTTAAAGGGTATTTGTAGGAGAAGGGATCTCTTGCCATATATCTAGAAGGATATCAAGATCCAACACATTCAGAGTAATAATGCAACCCAGGTTTGATTATTTTGATATGCATCTATTTGTTATGACATCATTTTGATCTAGGTTGCATGTTGAAGCTATGACCATCATACTAACCTTTGGTCAAAATTAAAGTCAAGGTATTAGATGGATTAAAGTTGAGATCATAGAGTTTATTCTCTAACCCAACCTTCTGTCAAGATAGCATATTGTCCTAGTACAAAAGACAGGTTGAAGAAAACACTTGTCATCTTGAGTGAAGGAGAATTGGAAGAAAAGAAACACACTCATTATTGAGGACAAGACTCTAGGATTCAGATTTGATCGATTAAATTGATAAGACTCAAAGTTGCACATGAAAAAGTTGATAACTACCCCTTTACAAGTAAACACTATAGTTGAGATAACAGTCTTTGAAGAGTATTATACTTGGTAGCATGTGGGCATATTGAGATAAATTCTTAATGTAACAGATACAACTAACATCTCCTTTAGGAGAAACTTCTTGTGTTGATTCCAGGTTACCATGGAGGAATGTTTGATCACAACACTAGAAGAGTGTTGACCTCATTTCATATTGTATTTCTTACTTTTGATCTTTTCTTTAGACAGGTCACAAGTGATAGCTCTAAAGGAGCTACTGTGATGATTATTCGTGTTTTGTTTTATCTACTATTATCAAAAGAGTATTATTCTTGCTTGTTGTTTTGTTGACCTTGTTTTAGGTCACAAGTGATAACCTTGAGGAAGCGATAATGAAGGTTGCAGAAGACAACATATTAGATATGATATGAAGCAGACTATGTACATGACCATATACACTCATGTACCAAAGAAGATGAAGAAGAAGCTATATTTTGAGATTCAAAGTATCTCATATGAAGATTGATTCAAAGGAGCAGAAGGCTCCAAAGATGACCGAACATTAGAACAAGAACTCACATCAAAATTTTTCAAAGGTTAATGAAGCCACCTTGACGGGAAGCATAACTCATTTGAGTCCTGACTCTGTCTTTCATATTTAGACTTGGTATTCAACACCAAGTATATCCTGTAAGAGATGATGAAGTCCTTATAGACTAAGAAGAAATCAAGGATAAGCCTGATCTCAGAAAGGATCATATGAAGAGACAACTTTCAAGACTGGGAGACAGATGCCATGAGAAGACTAGATCATAGCTTCAGAAACTTCTAGGAGATATGAAATCTCATGGGAAGATTCCTTTGTTTCAATAACAGAGAAGGAATCCAGACATAAAGACTAAGATACGGATTCTTCCGTGAGACTAGAAGAAGAAGTCAGTATTGACTTCCAAGACTGATCTATACAGATCAAGCATGTTGCAGATGTACACAACCTGATGTGTGTCTAGAGGATTCTCCCAACAAGACAAAGAATACTATGACGAGACACTTACTCCAATAATTAAAGAAATAGTTCCAATATTTATGAAGACAACCAAAACAACCATGATTCATATATAGTATGAGATGCAGGGGGAGCAATCCCCATATTTAAAATTGAGTGGCAGCTGGTGCATTACATTAGTTGGGTCATGGAGACATGACTACAATAAAATATAGAGTCACATCCATGAAATAAGAAGAGCTACCTTAAATATCAATTATTGATCCACTCTCAGTTTTAGATGAAGTTGTTTTCATGATGAAGTAAAGGAGTTACCCATAGATTTCAGTAGCCACAGGGAGAATGAAGCAGTCATTCTCAAGCTTCAGAGGAACTGTAGGTGAAGAATCCTAGTTCCAAAAGGAACAGTTTCTAAAAGAGGAGAGGACATACTCTTAGGCAGTGAGATAGATAGTGCCTTGCAGAGAGCACATAGAGCTAGAACATGATTGTGTAGATTGAGTTGCAGCTGAGCAAGTGTACCAGATTGGTAAAATGTAATGAGAAAATTTGATTTGAAGATTGAAGATAGAAAGACTCATGTTTGTCGGTTGAAGGAAGATTTGTACGTGTTGAAGAAAGCTCCTAGAGCTTGGTATGGCAGAATTGATGGGTTCCTGACAAGCTTGGGCTTTACCAAGAGTAAAGTTGATTCTAACCTTTATCTCAAGGTTATGAATGATGAGACAATGATGTTACTACTATATGTAGATGATATATTGCAGAAGAAGCTCGCTACAGAGTTTGATGGAAGACCTAAATACATTATCTCTTAGGTCCTGAAGTTTGACAGAGCACAGAGAGGATATTCCTTAACCAAGGGAAGTATGCAGTTAAAATGAAGAGGTTTGACATGTTGAAATGTATATCCATGTACACACCCGTGGAAACGAAGTTGAAGCTCCTGGTATATACCTCGTTAGAATTGGTTGATGCTACTCTGTACAGACATATTATTGGTTCAGTGATGTATCTAACAAATACTAGGCTAGATATATGTTTTTCCTTGAGTCAGTATCTGGTAGAACCCAGACGTGTTCACATTGTTGCTGCAAAACATATGAAGAGATACCTTAAGGGTACGTTGGATTTTGGTCTCTATTATACTAGAGATCATGAATTCAGACTGAGTGGTTACACTGATTCAGATTGAGCTAGAAGTGCTTATGATAAAAAGAACACTTTAGGATGTTGTTTCAGTCTGGAGTTAGCCATGACTTCATGGAAGAGTAGGGAGTGATTCAGCATTGCTCCAAGCACGGCAAAAGCGAAATACATTGATGCATCTTCCTCCAGTTGTGAAGCCATATGGCTTCATATGTTGTTGATAGATCTATTTGATATGGAGATGGAAGCCATCATGATTCTATGTGATAACCAAGTTGTATAAAGATAATGGAAAACCATACGTTCCATGATGAGTCGAAGCACATAGAGATTTGGTATCACTTCATTCGTGATATGTTGCAGAGAGGAGCCATAAATCTCCAATATGTTAGCACGGATGAACAGGTTGTTGATGCGTTGACCAAGCCTCTATCTTGTGTAAAGTTTGAGGAATTTTGAGATAAGCTTGGTGTAGTCCGTAAGGACCTCCCTCGAAAGGGGGAGTAGTGTTTTGATGCCAGCCCCTTGATGATGATGTGTCAGCCTAGTGTTGTGATGTCAGCCTTGTGCTGATGATGTGCTCACCTAGTGATGTGATGCTAGCCTTGTGTTGATGATGTGCCAGCCTCATGCTATGATGATGTGCCAACCTTGTGCTATGATGATGTGGGCCAGCCTCATGCTATGATGATGTTTTCAGTCTCATACTGTGATGCCAACTTCATGTTATGATGATGTGTTTCTAGCCTCGCGATATGATGCCAGCTTCATGCTGATGATGTGTTGCTATCCTTGCACTGTGATGCCAACTTTGTGTTGATGATGTGTTGCCAGCCTCACGCCGTGATGCCACCTTCGTGTTGATGATTTTGTGTTTACAGCCTCGTGCTGTGATTCCATCTTCGTGTTGATGATATTGTGTAGCCAACTTCGTGTTGTGATTCCAACCTCATGCTAAAGACTCTCAGCCTAGTGTTGATGTTGATATGCTCCAGCCTTCATGTTGTGATGTTGAAGTTGTCGATGATGCTCCAGCCTTTGTGTTGTGATATTGTTGTTGTTGATGTTGTATCAACCTTCTGTTGTTATTGATGATGATGATGTATTAGTGTTATACCAATCCATGTTGATGTAAATGATGATGATGATGCCACTTCAACTTCTTGTTGAAGATGATGATGATGATACCACTTCAGCTTCTTGCTGAAGATGATGATGATGATGCCACTTCAGCTTCTTGTTGAAGATGATGATGATGATGATGATGATGATGATGATGATGTTATTTCATCTTTCATGCTGAAGATGATGTTGTTACTTTAGCCTCATGCTAAAAATATTGATGATATTACTTTAGCCTCATGCTAAAGAAGATGATGATGTTACTTTAGCCTTATGCTAAAGATGATGATGATGTTACCTTAGCCTCATGATGATGAGGATGATCATGCTACTCTAGCTCCATGTTGTGAACGATGATGATGAGAAAAACTTCTGATAATTTATAGATACGCCAGTCAATGTTCCAAGATGTTGTTGATGATGTTCCCCTCTCTCTCGCCTGATGTTGTTGTAGAATACCCTTCTTGTTAAGGGGGAGTGTTGAAATATTGTAAGTACAAAGAGTATTCTATTTATTATTTATGTATTACTCATTATATCAATCCCCTTTTGTGGATTGATCATGTCGAGCATTGTAAATGACCAAATCTCTTTTTGTGGATTGGTCAAACCCTAATTGTAAT
The DNA here is from genome assembly GCA_009831015.1 of Picea engelmannii. Lineage (NCBI taxonomy): Eukaryota > Viridiplantae > Streptophyta > Pinopsida > Pinales > Pinaceae > Picea > Picea engelmannii. Next base: position 647,202 of record ML781017.1, on the reverse strand, counting down.
ATGCATAATGAGAAGTTGGCCCCTAGAATTAATTAAAGTGGTTATAACCACCCTGAAGGAGAAGTCATCCCTGCCAGTGAAAAGACACATCCTTTCAGCACCTGCCAGATTGTATAAATAAAGGAGGCCAGCGCCTCATTTGTTCACTCACTCACTTGTTCATCAGAGCACAAGTTTGGAGCTGCAGTTGGAGAAGAAGGAAGAGAGAGAGAGAGGCACATTACTTGGGAGAGGACTTTCTATAGTGTTCGGTTTATTCTCTTGGCATTGTATTGGCTATCTATATTAAGGAATTTTTTGTTGGGTTTTCTCCCCCATGAGGGTTTCCCAGGATAAATGATGTGTCTCTTGCGATTGTGTTTTTTCTTAGTGATACTATCTATGCTATGGTTATCTAGTGAATTGAAAAGAAACCTAATAATGGCTTAAACTCTAACATATTATTTATCTCTTGCAACTACTGGCCTTTGGAGGCTTGTATCTTCTCATAGGGGTGCCTTTGGAGGTTACTATCATCAATATTTTTTATTATTGTAGCAACTATCATTCCAGTTCAGGTACTATTGTGGTTTTCTTCCAGATCCGTAGATCTCTTGTTATAGGATCTATCTACTATTTAAATAAAGGTCATATCTGACATTGTTGGCTCTATATTTGTGTTCTTATTGTATCTTGTATTTGTTTATGATGTGCTTCAGATCTATCATTACATTGTTATAACCACCATAATATATCCCTAATGTGCAACTTCATGAGTAAACCTGCAAACACACATCTAAACAATAGTACGCAGTGAACAATTAGTGTTTCCAGGAAAAAATTTGGCTTGGGAACAATATAGTAGTATCAGAGTGTTGATCCTCCCAACCACTGGGGATTAACACATGTAGAATTTCAGTGGTATTTACATGAGGACAGTGAGCCACATATTCTAGCAGGTTTTGCAAAGGAGTTACAACACTCCATAAATCAGACATAAAGTGCACTTGAACATCATCAACAAGAAAATAAGGAAACTATGCATAGGGGACAAGTTGAAATGAGAGAGACCTTGGAGAAGATAAATGCCAATCAAGTGAATATTGCAAAACTCCTACTGCAGATGACCCATGTAGGGAAGGGACCAGAAATTTATGAAAACAAGGAAGCTAATGGGTCTCATGGAGGCACTAGACCTCATCAAGAGCATAGCCCTCACTAGCACACTGAGGGACAGAGTTATGGAGGAGAGGTTCCTCAGGGGCCAACACACAGTAGGACTTCCCCCAGACCCTACCTACCTACATTCTTGGATAACCAACCACAATGAAACTATGATGATGAAATTGAGGATAATTTTGAGCAGTATGACAAGGAATATAACTCATTGAGTGCAGGGTTCCAGAGGCAAGTCACATTGGATCAGTATTATGATATCAAGTTCAAGGGTAAACCTAAACAATATCAAAGAGATAACTATGAATTGAAGTGTAGGGTAGGCAAGATGGAAATGCCATACTTTTATGGATCTTCCAAGGTGACTGTGCAAGCATGGGTGTAGAAACTTGATACCTACCTACATATTAACCCAATGAGAGAGATGGATGCCATCAAGTTTTCCACCATGTACTTGGAGGGAAAATCTCATGATTGGTGGTACCATGGGTTAAATACACTGGGTGACAAACACATCACTACTTACACATATTTTACACAGAGGCTCATTGACAGGTTTGACCAGGGGGATCTAGAGCTACCTTTTAGGGAATTCACCCAACTTAGACAGACAAGATCACCAGAGGTATACATAGAAGAGTTTCAGAGGATAGAAGTTATGGTGCAGGATGTGTCTCAAGTGAGATTTATGATTCTCTTCACAGAGGGGTTGATGGAGCCCTTAAGGGGTTGGGTCAAGGATTTTAAGCCTACCAACTTGCATGATGCTATATTGAAGACTAGGGACTTGGGATCAGCACCAAAGATGATATGTACCCCTAGACCTCCTCTAAACCAAGGGGGTGGAGACCAAAGACCTCCTATAAACCAAGGGAGGATAATCCAAATGGGGTTTGACCGGGGAAGAGGTAGAATGGATGAGATCAATAGGAGGGAATTTAGAAGGAAGCAATTGTAATTCACCTGCAAAGAGCCTTGGAAACCAACACACAAATGCATGGGCAAGGGAAAGGATCACTACATTGAAGTGATCTCTGATGATGAGGAGGAGGAAGGTTTCAGACACCTACAGAACATAGAGGCAGATCCCACAACAAATGCAAAAGAGGAGGATGCAAGTTATGGCCTTGTAGAAGATGAGAAGGTAACACTAGCATCCATCAGCTGGGTACCTAAATTCAACACTTTCAAGATGAGAGGGGTGCTACAAGGGTAGAAGGTTTCAGTTCTCATTCATGGGGGTACTTCACACAACTTCATTGATTCAGCCCTACTACAAAGAAGACACATACCTACAATTGAATTTGAGGGGTTTCGTGTGGAGGTAGCAGGAGGGCGCACTATGCCTTGTGACAGATACATTCCGGGAATGAAGCTTACATTGGGCAGACATGATTTGGCAAAATATTTCTATGTAATGGACCTTCCAGACAGCAACATCATCCTTGGAGTTCAGTGGCTTAGTACATTGGGGCCAATCACTACAAATTAAATACCATGGAGATGTCTTTCATAGAGGAAAATGGGAAAAAGGTGGTTGTTAGGGGCATGACAGGAAACACACCAAGAGTGGTGACAACAAAGTACATGGAGGCCATATTCAGGATGGAATACATTGCATATGCAACAAAATGTAGAATATCGATTAGGGTTGATAGGAAAGGGGATACTCACTACTCACTAGAGATTCAGAGAATCATTGACATGAACATCAAGGACTTTGAACCCATACCACCAGGAGCACCACCAGATAGGGGGTTTGAGCACATCATAGAGTTGGAGGAGGGAGAGAAAAATGTCATCACCACTCCCTACAGGCACCCCAATAAATATAAAGACGATATTGAGAAGGCCATTAAAGAACTATTAGACATGGGCCACATTAGGCCAAGTTCCAACCCCTTAGCATCTTCAGTAGTATTGGTGAAGAAGAAAGATGGGACCATGCACATGTGTATTGACTGTAGGGATTTAAATAAGAAGACAATCAAGAATAGATACCCCATCCCAAGGATTGATGAGCTATTGGATGAGCTCCATGGGTCTGTATACTTCACAAAGATTGAATTGTGCTCTTGATATCATCAGATAAAGATGAGGGAGCAAGATGTCCCCAAGATTTCTTTCCGATGCCACTATGGTCACTATGATTTCTTGGTGATGCCTTTTGGGCTGAATTTATGCCAACCACCTTCCAATATTGCATGAACCATGTTTTCAACAAGAAACTAAGGAAGTTCCTCTTAGTCTTCTTTGATGACTTGTTGATCTATATCAAAACTTGGGAGGAGCATTTTCAACATGTAGAGCAAATTTTGGCTATCATGGAAGAGCAATATTTATATGCCAAGGAATAAAAATGTGAGTTTGGAATTACATAGGTGTTTTATTTAGGGCACATCATTGGGGTAAAAGGGGTACATGCACACCAAGAGAGGATACAAGATATAATTGACTGGCCCACACCTAAGACCCTCACAAAATTGAAGGGGTTTCTTGGCATCTGTTTCTATTACAAGAGGTTTGTCAAAGGCTTAAATGGATTCATTTGGGGGAAAATCTCTACAACACCACCCATCATATGTCGATTGGTATGCCACCATTTATAGCCTTATACATTTATGACCCCCTCTCATTTGTGGAGATTGTCTTTGGCGACAACAAGGCTCCCATGGTTTAGGATTGGATTCAACAGAGTCAAGATATACTCAGAGAACTTAAGGATCACCTGCAAAGGGCACATAATCAATAGAAGATACAGGAAGAGAATCATAGGGTGGAGTGCACATTTGAGGTTGGTTATTTGGTTTATCTGAGGCTTCAACCGTACAAACATGAATCCATTAAGAGGAGTGGCACAAAAAATATCCAACCTCACTTTTTTGATCCATACAGGGTCAACATAAAGGCAGGGGTCATGGAATATGAGCTTGATCTACTACAGGGCAGAAAAATACACAATGTTTTCCATGTGTCATGCTTGAAGAGAGTAATTGGTAAGCACATCATTCCTATTGGGGAATTGCCACCTTTGGATGAAGAAGGAAAGTTGATACTTATACCATAGGAGATATTAGAAGTTTGAGAGAAGATGTTAAGGAAGAGAAGCATCAAGAAATATTTGGTCAAGTGGAAGAATCTACCCATGGAGGATGCTACTTGGGAAGGTGAACAAATAATCTAGGAGACAAGTCTAGAATTGCTTGTGGGCAAGCAATTTCTAGCAAGGGAGACTGTAATGTTCCCCACCTTTTGATGAAGAGGTTTAGAGAGACTTGGTAGTCTAGTTGTCCCCACTAGACTATAGTCTCATGCATTAGGTGGACAAATTCAACCATAAGTCATTGCCTAAGTACAACGTTATATTATTGAGTTGACTTTTTGAGAAAAGGGTAACTTAATGAAAGAAAAGAACATGTGGAGAAAAGCTAGGAGTTAACCCTAGGGGTTAACTAACTCAACAAAAGAATAGATTGGGGGTATAAAATAAAGGAAAAATGCACTTCTAAAGCATTCTAGATTATTATCATATTTTGCATTTGGGCTCTTGAGCACAAGCAGTTTTGAGGATTTTGAGACTAAAACCTTAGAGATCAACTTGGTGGTGAAATATTCCACCTTCCTTGATCCAAGATTGGTCCCGGAGGTGCAACATTCCTCCCACACCATTCTATAGCATTACAGAGGTTAGATTCATTGGCAGAAGAGTAATAAGGCACAACCTAAGGGGGTTTCCAGAAGGATGGCACACAATCTTGAAGAGATCAGTTCGATCTGAAGTGAGGAGAAGGAGTTGGGAAAAGGAACAGCTGGGTATTATTTGTATGGTCCAGGACATCATTTCTAGCCTATTCAGGAGGAGGTTTCCCCAATAAATTATTTCCTAGAGTTTGGCATGACTTGGAGAAGAGAGGGGCACACTGCAGAAGGAGGTTTTCACCATTTGGTGGCTCAGATCTTCATTGTTCATCTTGAGACTTCACTAGTGGGGTTGCATTGCCCTGATCTATCATATCAATGATTTTTGTAGTAGTTGGAGGTCTCTAGAAGAGAGGCCAAAATATTGGATCTTTAGTCATCCAGGAGGGGGCACAAAGCTATTAAGGGTTTTCTCATTTGGAGGTCCATAAACTCACCATTCAACCTGCGACTTTGTCAGGAGGGTTTTAGGGGCCTGATCTACATTACAAGAGAGTTTTGAGGCATTTGGAGCACAAGAAGAGAAAGAACAAAATCTAGGGTATCTACAGCGACCAGGATAGTGCACAAGTCAACCAGTTTGAGGGTTTGACACTTCATAGGGCTAGGGTTTTGTCTTATCATTCATCTCTTGCAGCTATTGGCCTTTGGAGGCTTGTATCTTCTCATCAGGGTGCCTTTGAAGGATACTATCATCAATATTGTTTATTATTGTAGCAACTATCATTCCATTTTAGATACTATTGTTGTTTTCTTCCAAATCTACAGATCTCTGGTTACAAGATCTATCTACTATTTAAATAAAGGTTAGATCTGACATTGTTGATTCTATATTGGTGTTCTTATTGTATCTTGTATTTTTTTATGATATGTGCTTCAGATCTATCATTACATTGTTATAACCACCATAATATATCCCTAATGTGCAACTTCATGAGTAAACCTACAAACACACATCCAAACAACAGTAAACAGTGAACAATTAGTGTTTCCAACAAAAAGATTGGCTTGGGAACATTACACCTTCTCCACTATGTGCTCTTCATTATGAAGAAAAACTAACTTCCCCACAATCCACTCAGATTTGCAGCACTCTGTTAGTAAACCAAATTGTGACACCAAATTGTTGAATGCACCTTCACACAGATCCAAATAGATCCACACATAATGCCTCGTCAGACTCATACTCTGACACAGTTCAAAATAAACATATGGAATACCATAGGAGAGAAGTACACGTAAAGTATTCCATATTTTCTATTACTCAAAACATATAACATGATCTATCTACTATTTAAATAAATGTCAGATCCAACATTGTTGATTGTATATTGGTGTTGTTATTGTATATTGTATTTGCTTATGATATGTGCTTCAGATCTATCATTACATTGTTATAACCACCATAATATATCCCTAATGTGCAACTTCAAGAGTAAACATGCAAACACACATCCAAACAACAGTAAACAGTGAACAATTAGTGTTTCCAGTAAAAAATTTGGCTTGGGAACATTACACCTTCTCCACTATGTGCTCTTCATTATGTAGAAAAACTAACTTCCCCACAATCCACTCAAATTTGCATCACTCTGTCAGTAAACCAAATTGTGACACCAAATTTCCGAATGCACCTTCACACAAATCCAAATAGATCCACACATAATGCCTTGTCAGACTCATACTCTAACACAGTTCAAAATAAACATATGGAATACCATAGGAGAGAGAGTACACGTAAAGTATTCCATATTTTCCATTACTCAAAACATCTATTTATACAATGTTAAATGAAGCTCAACCATTGATCTAGCTGAAAGATCAAGGGATTTCATTTACCTTATCAACTACCACAATCTAGCTGGTCCTTATCCTTTTCTTCTTGAGATCTCCACTCAACTACTTCTTTGTCCTTATCTCTAACTTACTCTCCTAGGTCATCTCATCAAGTTACTTGCTCAATATTCTAGGTCATGGGCTCCACGATCACAACATGTAACATGCATGAGTTAATATTCTAACACTCCCATTTAATAAATACATGTTGTTTTTATTTTTCAATGTTCGTTTCTTGTTATTTTTGTGGTAACTTCTTTACTAGTCCAAGTCTCCTCTGTGGGCTTCCTTCTTTCATTATAACTAGTCCATACATCTACTCCCCCTATATCTAAGACTCTCACTTATTGGACCTTCATCAAGTTTAGGCTACATGTCCACTTGTCACCCATGTACCTATCTGAGTGGTTAATTCCACAACCTCTAACTGCATAAGAGGCATTACTACATGCGCTACTATGAACTACATATGCCTAAATAATAGGGATTACAAAAACATGGGGACAACACCTTGCCTATGATGAGGTAGTGAAACTTGGACCATGATTCTGAATCACCATCAAAATAATCCCCAAACATCTTCAGTATATCGATCTCCTCATCATAGATCGAGCTCCAAAATTTAATAGCTTGCAACAATTCCACATCTTCACAATGAGATCACATCTATGCTCTCTATTATTTGTGAATATCTTTGGATATGTCGACAAAATACTTTGGAACTAAGTGTTGACAATGGCCCCACCATGATGCATAAAACTCGACCAAAACATAATGGTTTTTACTCATGACATCGTTGAACAGTTCTAATGACGACTTCTTTAGATATACATGGCGGATTCAGATCACACGGCGTATGTGTGCTCATTTCCCTTGCTAGGTGCAAAATGGACTCTCCAAAGGTAGATGTATTCAAGTGGAGGAGGAGGAGTCACCTCGGTTACCTCCACCACAGTTTTGGCGATGAGAAATTTACTCTCCTCCTTGGTGGGGGTTTCAACTATTAGAGATGTTTCAGTAATTGGAGCCTTAGTAGTGCCATTGGATTTCTCAACTCGAGTTCCAGTTCTTGTACTGCACACCATGGGTCATGATGTTGAAACCCTGAATAGTTATATTGAAACCCTGAATAGTTATATTGAAACCCTAAATAATATGTATAGGGTAATTATATATTGAAAGAAACAACCCTGGGAAAAAGGGACCCTCAAACCCTTTAATTAGATGAAAATCTGAGCTCCAAGCTCCACCTCCACCTAGCTTGCAAGACAAAAACACATTTTTTTTATTTACAGAGATCTATATATAAATAATATGCCCATTTGAAAGTAAAGTAGTATAATATTCTACACAGTGGAAGTATTAAGTGAATTTTTAACACTTGCTTCAATTAAACAAACAAATAGTTAAACAAAAAAAAAAAAAATAGCTCATGGAACCAAGTAAGTTGGAAACCATTACAAGGTAGCATACATAATAGTAAACAATCTGGAAATAGGCACAAACAAGAGAAAACGAACAAAGCACAGATATGGCCAAAACCTCTATTTGCATCTACAGAAATATCGAAAAACTTGAATTGTTACTTACAATCATCAAAACTTTCAATGTTTGTCAAACTTTTACCAGATTAAGGAATTTTTTCAAAAGAAATCTCAATTCATATTTTACAAATGAAAATATAAAGGTTCCTAATAAGACATAACTGTTCAAAAATCTCTCAAGAGACAAAAGGCACAAAAACCCTAACAAAGCTCAATCATGGCTAAAAATTCAAGCCCGACAAACAAACTCGATACTCGAATCTACACCAAGTCAGCGCTAAAGAACCAGGTCACAAGGAGGAGCTCAAGTATCGAAAACACCCACATGAATAGACTAGAAGGGGCCATGGCAGTGCATTATGTGTCCTATAAAAAAAAAAGTAATAATAATAAAAAAATGAACCCTTAAAAATATATATATAATAATAATAAATTTATTGGGTCTGAGGCCCAATTTCCGTCTAACAACCATGGCTTGTGAGTTGAGCCAAGTGTAGAAATTTTTTTGAGGCACACTACGAATCAAGTATTGCAAGAGCACAGATATTTTCTTCGTCGATATTGCCTCCTCTCAAAAGCAAACTAAGCCATCGCCAACAGACCGACTAGTTTTCTCTACAAAGGGGCTTTTGGCTTACCCTAGCACAAATATTCACTATCAACACCACAGGAAACAAACAAGACCAAGTGAACAACTGCACTTATCTCAAGAGATCTAGATCTGAATGGTAAACAACTTCATGGAGGGAACTCCACCACTGTCTGGGAAGTCGAGCCAAATCGCAACATATCTCAAGGTTTCACCCAAGAGACCACAAGGTCGAGGGCATTCACTCTAAAGTTGAGGCCACCTCTTTTGCAGCTCGTCTATGCCAGTCAGTGCAGAAGAGCCTTTTACAAACAGATACTCAAGCCAAGATGGACAGTTCTCCTATCACTGTTGCGGATTAGGGTTCTCAGGATTTAGTTAGCTTTGTGCTTGAGAGGGAACTACAATCAAGAGTGTTTTCCATGGTTGCAGAAGAGGATTTAGGGGATTTACAGAAGAAATAAACAGAAAAAAAAATACCCCAGACGCGTAGTCTCTCATAAATAAATAGCCAAAAGCCCCGATCTTGTTTAAAACACAATATTATACGACCCTATGGTGCGCAACAATAGATGTCTCAAAGCCCTGCGCACCAGGCACCAAATATCAACAAGGAAGAGCCAATGAGGAATTATTGTTTTCAGAACGCGTAGGAGAGGCCACACGTCAAACACGACACGTAAAGAAAAAAAAACGCAAACTCAGCGCAACCGTCGAGCACCAAATTCCAATGCATAGCACAACACATCATTCAAGCCAGCGCAAAGCCATGACAGAGGAGCCCACAATGGGTGCCTTGCAAAGCCGACAACGAACACCATATGCTAAGCCGAGGAGGAGACTAGTGAGCGTTAAACAAAAGGCAGTTCACGCGCTGCACAAAAAAAAATAATAATAAATGAAAAAAAAAAAAAAACCAAGCAACTGCAACAACAAACAAGTCAACAGAGACCGAATATCCACACCAAACAATCCAGAACTCAAGCACCAGTGCCAAATATGAGTGTGTGCTTCGACCACATTCAAGCCAACACAACACAACATTCCAGCCAACGCTCGAGTCAGGATACGCAAGTCATGTAAAGAGAATCCCATGTGGGGTTCCTTGATAAAATAAGAGAAGGTAAATAAATAAAAAACAACGCCAGCGCCATCACCAAACACACACACAGCCAACTCACCAAGCATAAAACACTCAGGCCCAGCCACACAACTCATGGTATCAAGCATCAAAGTCAAGCTGTCAAGCCATTGAACCACGACGAAGGAGTGGAGGGAAGGCGCCACTGTGCTCGATGCGCCCTCCATTCCTGGAACTCGTGGATACCATGGTCGACTGAGTAGAGGGATGGTCATGGCCACCAGCCTCATCCTTCACCTCTGTAGAGCATTTGAAGAAAAAAAAAATGAGAATGAAAAGGGTCGAGTGAGGCTAGGGTTCGAGGAGATAAAGTTGAGAATAATTTAGGGTTGGGGATGAGAGCCTTGGGAAGGAGGGCATGTGGACCTTATGCACCCACGATGCCCGACTTCAAATAAAAAAAAGAAAAGAAAATTTTGTTTATTTATTTTTATTATTTCTTTTAAAATTTCTCTTATTTAATAATTTTTTTATTTTTAATTAATTCTTTTTTAAAATTTCTTTAAAATTACGTTTTTTTTTATAGATCGTATAAAAATTTGTTAAAAAAAAATTGTTAATTATAAAAAAAAAATACAACTATATAATAATAATAAAGTTATAAAAAAAATATAACTATATAATAATAATAAGGTTATAAGAAAAAAATAAGTTTGGAGTCCATGGGTTTTGAACCCACGACCACCCACCAAGCCCAAGCCTTAAGAAATGACCAAACACCAATGCGCCACACATATCGCTTTTACAAAATAGATTCATATGTAAATAAATTAATTATCAATAGTAACAAAGTACTATCCCGAAGTATAATCTCCAATTATCCAAGTTAACCAAGCACTGAGTTCCATGCCCTCAACCATCGAGCTAAGAGACAAGTCCTTCCATTCCATTCCACCAGTCAAAGCCAAGCACCAAGCCTGCAAGGGAGCATTTTGTGCGCAACGTATTAACATTATAAAATTTTAATGTTAATAATGGGTTTGAAACCTATTATTATTAATCAAATATATATATCCCCTTGATTAATGAATGTAATAGTGTAAATTTATAATTTACAGGTTAAAAGTCCTTGTAGAGTTGTAGTAGTTTGATGCAAGTTATGGGAAATAGTCAGGGTAGAATAGGGGTATAATAGAAAGCACCATATAAGCGATCTGATGCACCATGGTGAGTATGGTATAGTGCTAGCGTAACTACCAAGGAGAGGGTCAATAGTTTTCTTAGGCGAAGACATCAAGCTTAGACACTTTAACCCTAACCTAGCCACCTCCCCTAAAGAGAGTAATGTCTATTTATAGACAAGTAAAAAAAAACTTATGCCTAACCCTATTTTCTAGTTTAAGTTGCGTAAATATGAAATGTACTTGAACTCACCTTGAAAAATTTGGTTGATGCAGGTTAAATCATATAGGATGGTTAGGACTCGAGGAAATCGAGGCAGAGGGGCATTGTCGCAGGGACCGCCAGCGCTGCCACCACCATTGCCTGAACTAGCTCTCATAATGGTCTCTTTGGAGGCCATAAATGAGACCTTAAAGGGGCATCAACCAAAAAGGATCGAAGTGGAGCCTGCACCATCTGGAATGGGTAATCTAGAAGCATCGAGGGATTCAGGGGGAGGACCTCCACCTGAAGACATCACTAGAGAACTGCAGAAGATCAAACTTCCGGAGTTTGTCGGGGGTCGTGCCAGTGAATGTGTCGAGGCATGGTTGGAAGGCATGACAATGTTTTTTGCCTTAAGGGACTATGCGTCCACTTCAAAGGCGAAGATAACAATTTTTTAGTTGAGAGACAGTGCCTTGAACTGGTGGGGCAACCTGGAAAGGAAACTGCATATTACCTCGGACACCATATCTTGGAAACTTTTCAAGGAGAGGTTCCGAAGGAAATATTTGCCAACTTACTGTGAGGAAAAACAGGTAGGAGAATTTCATGCTTTAGTACAGGGAAGCAAAACCGTAGAAGAATCTGAGATTAGGTTTATGGAATTGGTCAAATATGTTTCATATATGGATAATGACCAATGACAGGCATAACGCTTTGTCTATGGGTTAAACCCTAAGATAAGGGCTATGGTGCGGATGTGGAAACCGTCTTTAGTAGCGGAAGCTGTGGAAAATGTGCATTATGCGGAGGAACACATGAAATTAACCGGAGGTACGAGACTGACCTTTCTGCATCGTCTTGGATTCGTGGGGAAGGCCCCTAGGACATTTCCCAAGGGAGGGGGCTCAAGGACACCTCCATATGGTAACAGAGTCACACCAAGGACAGTAGCCACAGGGATTTCAATGGCAGTGAGTGCAGCATCTCGTTCAATACCAATGACGTAGGTAGGTCCACGGCCATCTCAGGGAGCAGCTAGTAGGGGTAGGCGTTCCAGGGGAAGGAACTCATTTCAGAGACAGTCAAAGAACAATGTCCAGGTTCAATCTTGTGTTACCTGTTAGGGATGTGGAGGACCCCATTACTAGAATGACTGCCCAGAGTTACAATCAGGATTTGTGCATAGAGAAGGAAAGGCCCCGATGGGAAGAGCAAGTAGCAGCCACCAGATTTATGCAGCGGTTAATAATCGCCAGGACAAACGTCAATCCATGATAGTGGAGTCATCAGGTACGCTAAATCATATCAATGTAAATATTTTATTTGATTATGGTGTGACAGATAGTTTCATTTCACCATCTGCATTAGAGAAGAGTGGGTTGGAAGCCTATGAGCACGATGAATTTAAACAAGTCAAGATGGCCTCGGGGGAAAAACAAGCGGTAGGACCTAGCATTGATAATTGTATAGTAGACTTGGCAGTGTGCACTACTAGGTTGAAGGCATACGTTACTTCTCTCAGGGCGTATGACCTAATCATTGGAATGGATTGGTTGGAAGCCCATCGAGCTATGGTAGATTGTTTTGAAAAAAGGGTGCTTTGTGTCAACGACGAAGGAATACCAATAGAGATCCACGGTGTACGAAGATGGGTGTCTCTATGATTTATCTCAACTATGAAGGTTAAGCGGTGCATGAGGACAGGGTGTCGACTGTATGTAGTGGAAGCAGTGAATGAAAGGAAGGGACCCTCCTTGGATCAGTACCCGGTATTGTCATAATTTAAGGAAGTTTTTCCGAACGAGTTACCAGGGTTACCTCCTAAGAGGGAGCTTCATTTTACTATTGAGCTAAAACCTGGTGCAGAACCAATTTCCAAGACTCTGTATCGGATGCATGTGCCGAAACTTTGTGAGTTGTAAATGCAGTTGAAAGATTTACTGGACTTAGGGATAATAAGGCCCAGTGTCTCACCTTGGGGCACACCAGTAATTTTTGTGAAGAAGAAGGATGGTTCCTTATGACTATGTATAGATTACAGGGACTTGAACCGTGCTATAGTGAAAAATAGGTACCCAATTCCGTGAATAAATGACCTCTTTGATCAGATGAAAGGAGCAGTGGTATTTTCAAAGATTGATTTGTGATCAGGGTATCACCAGTTAAGGATTAAGGAAGGTGATATCCCAAAAACTGCCTTTCAAACTTGGTTTGGACATTACAAGTTTGTCGTAGTACCTTTTGGATTGACCAATGCGCCAGCAGTATTCATGAGCCTCATGAATGGAGTATTCTGGAAGTACCTGGACCGTTTTGTACAAGTCTTTCTAGATGACATCCTCATCTATTCCAAAAATGAAAGAGAGCATGAGGAACACTTATGAGTGGTGTTATCCTGCCTTAGAGAGAACAAATTGTTTGGGAAGTTGTCGAAGTGTTCCTTCTTCTAGAAAGAGATCCACTATTTAGGTCATATCATTTTCGGTGAAGTAATCTCTATGGACCCAGAAAAGGTAAAGGCCATTATGGAGTGGCCAGTGCCAAAAAATGCCCATGAGGTGAGAAGCTTCATGGGGCTAGCAGGTTATTATCGGAGATTTGTGGAAGGATTCTCAAAAATAGCGAAACCCATCACCACTTTGCAGCGCAAGGGGGTCAGGTATGAATGGACAGAAGAATGTGATAGTGCATTCATTAAGCTTAAGAGGTTACTAACTAGTGCACCAATTCTACGAGTGTCGGATATGGAAAAGGACTTCACAGTCTGCACGGATGACTTGAAGCAAGGGTTGGGGGCCATGCTAATGTAGGATGAAGGAGTGATACCTTATGCATCAAGGAAGTTGAAGAAACACGAAGAGCTATACGTGACTCATGATTTAGAGTTGGCAGTTGTAATGCTAGCTCTGAAACTTTGGAGGCACTATCTTGTGGGGCGAAAATTTGAGCTCAAAGTGGACCATCAAAGTTTAAAACATCTCTTCACTCAAAGGGATCTAAATTTCAGGTAAAGGAGATGGAGTGAGTTTATGAGTGAGTACGATTTTGGTATTTCATACATAAAAGGAAAGGAAAATGTGGTCGCAGATGCCTTAAGTAGGAGACCATGTGTCTTCTCCTTGGTACCCTTAAAGGTCAATCTAAGGGAACATGTGTTGACGAAACTCCAAGGAGACAATTGGTATTTAAAGGTTACTTCAAACCTCCAGAGTGGGAGGAAATTAGATCCAAAGTATGAAGGATATAGTCTGGAAGAAGACAGACTATTGAGATATCGGGGAAGGATGTACATCCCTGAAGATGGGGATATTCGAAGCATCATATTGAAGGAATCCCATAGAGCACTTTATTGTGTGCATTCGGATGTGAAGAAGATGTATGCAGACATGAGGAAGCTCTTGTTCTGGGTAGGCATGAAGCGCGATGTGGTCCATTTCATAGCCAAGTGCCTAGAGTGTCAATAAGTGAAAGCCGACCACCACCACCCGACAGGCCTCCTACAACCACATGATGCCCCTATGTCCAAGTGGGAAGTCATCTCTATGGATTTTGTTGTGGGGTTGCCGCTCACATCTCATAGACACAATGCCATTCTTGTGATAGTGATAAGTTAACCAAGAGTGCTCATTTTGTTATGGTTAGAGACACTTACAATGTCACTGATGTGGCACGTGTGTTTGTAAGTGAGGTTATCCATTTGAACGAGATACCTAAGAAGATCATTTCAGATAGGGACTCCAGATTCACTTCTAGGTTTTGGACAAGTTTGTAGTTAGCGTTGGGGACTCGGTTGAACTTAAACACAACTTATCATCCTGAAACAGATGGGAAAACTGAGAGAGTAAATCAAGTCATGGAAGACATTCTTAGGATGTATGTCATGGATAATCAAACCCATTGGGAGAAATACCTACCTTTGGTAGATTTTGCCTACAATAATAGTTTTCATAGCTACATCAGAATGACACCCTACGAAGCTCTGTATGGAAGGGCATTCAAAACACCATTGAGTTGGGAACGATTAGAATACCGAGTAACCATTGGGCCAAAATTGATTCAAGTGACGGAGGAACAGGTGATTCAAATTAGGCAGAGACTAACGGAAGCATAGGATAAGCAGAAAAGTTATGCGGATGTAGATAGGACCGATCGAAGTTATAAAGTGGGAGACTAGGTTTTCATTCGTATCAGGACTAATAAGAGTACCATACAGTTTGGGAAGGGGACAAAGTTGTCACCTTGATTTATAGGACCATTCAGAATCCAAGAGAAAATTGGACCCATTTCTTATCGTCTCGTACTGCCACCCGACTTGCATAAAATTCATAATGTTTTTCATGTATCTGTTCTATGTCATTATGTTGCTAATGAATCACATAAACTAAATTGGAAGGAATTGCAGGTATCGGACGCGGGAACCCTCATGGTAGAACAGTTACGCATATTGGACCGTAGAGTCCGACAGCTCAGGAACCGTCTAGTAGACCAAGTTAAGGTCCAGTGGGACAAATATAGTCCAGGATCTACTACTTGGGAGGACGCCGAGACACTATGACGAGATTATCCCTCACTTTTTTGACCACCTCGAGAATATGTTTCTTGAAGATTGGGTGTATGTAACAC